>JAULKM010000009.1:10413491-10425970 GCA_032355605.1 Rubia tinctorum
TCAGACTTTTGAGACATTCTCATTATCTTCATTGTTGCTTAAACCTGCGGGCTATTTAAGTTTCAATTTCCTTTGTATGCGTACCCTGCGGGCTAGACGTTTATAGAGAAACCTTGTAAGTGTACCATACGGGCTAGATGCTTATAAGTCGAGTTGAGTGTACCCTGTGGGTTAGACGTTGCGATTCGTGCATTTATTTTGAGTGGTGCGAGATTCATATCATGATCCTATTTATTAAATATTATACTTTATTTATAAACAAAAATAAAAAGATTAATTTGTTTTAATATTTGTTGATAAATTATAAAAATAATATTTATATAAAAAATAAAATTTGCATAAGTAATATATTAATAAATTAGAAACTACAAAATAATAATTAATAAATATATAAAATAAATTTTAGCAAAATTATAATTTTATTTAATAAAACAATTGTAAATTTTTTATTATTTAGAAATAGATTAAAAATAATTGTATTTTCTTTACTAATTGAATGTTTTTGTAATTAAGAAAACATATTTTTAATTTTTAATTGAATTATATAATTTTATTCACTATTCAAATATATTTTGATTTAAAAATAATCATTTTTAAAATATGTTATATTTTCTTTACTATTTTATATTTAAATATTTGAATAAAATATTTGTTTATATTTAATAATAATAATTGTATTAATTTAATAAGTTACCATTTTCAACAACATACCATCGACTTCTAGAAATCGAATTATGAAGGTCGGGTGATACTTGTAGGCATGGAGATCGATTGTTGTGTTAAAGGGGATTGAATTAATGGTTTTTCTTTCTTTCTTTTTATTAATGTTCAGATTATGGTTTTTTCATACATAAATAGGTAGAATAAATATGAGTCTTTTATATTTTAAATATTATAGTGAAATATCTTTTATGTTCGAAGCAGAAGATATATGTATAATTCTGTCATTTTGAAACGTTTCTCACAATTTTAATCGATCCATTCAATCTGGATAGTTAGATCGATTCACTTTGGTCTTTCAAATTGATTATTTATAATATTTCGTATACATAGAAGATTTTATATACACCTACGAAACAATATTTTTTGTGACAATAAATGTTCGGGTTGAGTTTCTTAGTTTAGTAGGGTGATGAGACGGGTTAAATGAAAATGAACCAGATCTTTAGAAGAAAAGCAGTGAATGTTTTCGTTATTAAACTGCCATTCTATTTATTGAAAAATTGTAGTAGAATTAAGTTTTATCTAATTGGCTTATCTCTAGCGAGATTGTAACTTGGTTAGGAAGAATGTTAGTAGGTATATTTACACTAAACCCCTAACATAACCGTAGGTCTAATTCTATTGGGTCTAACTTTTCTACCCCATCTAGAATAAAAACGTCTAACTCAATTCTCATTATGTTTAAACTTTGAGGAGTATTCCCAACAAAGGATTGGTTGAGCGTCAAATCTAAGCTCGAGGGATGGATCCTTCAATCCATTGACTCATAAATTCACTCATCCATATCTTTCGTCAAGGCTGTTGAGGATTTATGAGACGATATTACTCAATGGTTCTCCGTTGGTAACAGACCGAGAATTCTTCATCTCAGTGCTGATCTTGCTCGATGCCGTCCGTCCGTCAATCAAGAAAGTTTGTTGCATCTTATTTTGGAGTTTTAAATAAGTGGTGGGACGAATTCTAGTCTTATGTACCACCGGCCATTTGCTTGTGCTCTTGGTAATTGTAATTGCAAAATCACTGAAAATTTCGTCGATAAAAATTCTCCCATATTTTTGTGCATCGCGGGACTCTTAGTCAAAATGTGATGTTTGAACTTGATGTTTTCAATTTTAGTATTTAATATTTCAACCAAAACTTTTGATATTTTTTCCAAAAGCATTTTTCACTAAATATATGTTTTTTAAGTTAGAATTTGATGTTTTGCTATAAAATTTTGTGTTTATATGTTAACTTTTTTTACTCTTTATAGTTTTGGACACTAGTTTGTAACATTCATTATCTTAATTGTCAATTTTGAAGTTATACTTTTATTTTGATGAATGTGTTATCTTTTAAACACGTTGTTTTTATCATTAATATCTATGTTTTTTTCTTCTCAAAATATTAGATTTTTTTAATGTATGCTTCGATATTAATAGTATGAATAAATTTATAATTTTGATAAAAATGTTTCTTATGATAATAGTGCATGTGGGGTTTGATGTTTTAAAATTAATGTGTAGTTTAGTATTTTTATTTGATATGTAACTATTTTAATATATTTTATTTGGATATTAACTATTGTAATTTGATAAGTATATTAGATTTTTATATGATACTTAAATACTTTATTTTTATGCTCATTTTCAGTATTTTCATTTTGTGTTTAACTTAATTTTATGTGTTATTTTTAATATTTTTATTTGATATTTAACTATTTCATTTTTATGTGTATTTTTAGTGTTTTTATTTAATGTTGTAGAAAATAAGGGTAATAATTGTTTGCTTGTATTCATGTTTTGGGGTACATTTTATAAAGGTACAAAGAACTATACTGATAAGGAAAATGAATTCTAATCTAATTACCATTCCAAGTAATATTCACATACATTGCTTATTCCTTAATACTCCTCCTAAAGTTGGAGCATGGAGATCCCAAATGCCCAACTTGCCAAGTAATGAATGAAACTGATTCCGTCCGAGAGCTTTGGTGAAAAAGTCTGCAGGTTGATCAGACGTGCGGATATGATGAGTAACAAGAGTACTAGGCTGGACAAGATCACGGACGAAATGACAATCCACCACTATATGCTTTGTATGTTCATGGAACACTGGGTTGCCACAATATGAAGAGCAGATTAACTGTCACAAAGCAGTCGCATAGGAGAAAAATGCACAATACCTAAGTCCTTAAGCAAAGACTTAATCCACAATAAATCACAACGAGTAACAGACATAGCACGATACTCCACTTTAGCAAAAAAAAAAGAAACTGTAGGTTGCTTCTTGGTCTTCCATGAAACCGAAGAATTACCAATAGTCATAAAGTACCCATAACGAGAGCGTTGTGTAATCTGGCATGCAGTCCAATCAGAATCACAATAAGCAGCTAACTGCAATGAACTACGTGAAAAGAGAAATAAACCTTGACAAGGATGACTCTTCATGTAGTGAAGAACTTGAATCACATCTTGCTAGTGAGGAACGCCTGGAGACTTCATAAACTGAGCAAGCGCATGAACAGAGTAACTGAGCTCAGGACGAGTGAAATTTAGGTAAATGAGGCGACCAACTATGCACCGATACTGCTCAGGGTCATCATAAAGAGGGTCTTGAACCTTCGCAAGATCATGATGTTGCTCCATAGGGAAATCAATTGGCTTAGAAACCCATAAACGTGTATCAGATAAGATATCCAGGGTATATTTTTGTTGTGAAAGAAACATCCCACCCGGCTTTCTAGCAATCTCTATACCCAAGAAATACTTCAATGTACCAAGATCCTTTATGTGAAAACAAGAGCTCAAGTATTTCTTGAATTCAGAGATGGGCGACGAAGAACTACCAGCAATGACAAAATACATAGACAAGTACATGCAAAGAAACTGAGCCACGAGTAAAAATAAATAGAGAGTAATTTGTCTTACTCTGAACAAAGTCAAATGCACTTAAAGCCTGAGCCAACTTGGCAAACCAATTACAAAGAGCTTGCCGAGGACCATAAAGAGATTTCAGAAGAAGACAATTGCCATGGAGAAAAGCACTATACACATCCATCTGATGAAGTTCCCAACCACGAATGACCACAAAAAATAAAAATAAACGCACTGAACTCATCTTTGCAACAAGTGCAAAGGTCTAAGTATAATCAATCCCTTTTTCTGAAAATTTCCAAGAACCACCATACCAGTTTTTTTACGTTCAATGGTACCATCAGACTTGAACTTGGCACGGTATACCCATTTGCATCCTATAGCAATCTTATCCATAGGTAAATGAGACAAAGTCCATATCCTATTGCGCTCAAGAGCAGTAATCTCATCAGCCATAGCATCACGCCAATGAGCATGCTTCAACGCCTCAGAATAAGTGGTGGGATCTACACTAGAAGTCACTGCACCCAAAAATCTAGAATACGTACTAGAAAATTTATCGCAATTTACAAAATCAGTTAAAGAACACCTGAGGATTGTGATGATGCAAGTGTGATCATAGCAAGGGGTTTATTAATATTAGCAAAAGAGTAGACATAATATTTCAGGTATGTACGAGGTCGACGATCTCGTTGACTTTGCGAGGCAAATGTTGGCTCGGCCACAGGAGGAGGCGGTGCAAAAACCACAAAATCTGGTGGTGCAACAACATTTGGCACAACCAGGGCCATAGGTAGAGTAGCTGGCGGGTTTGTCAGCGCAGGGTCAGACTTTGGTTCGGGCATCGAATTTGGCAGCGGGACTGGTAATGAGTCTAATAGGTCCTAGGTAGGGGGTCGGGCCTGAGTTCCAAGCTGAGCCTGGGGATCTCATTGACTTTCCGGGGCAAATGTTGGTTCGACCACAGGAGGAGGCGGTGGGGAAACCATAAAATCTGGTGGTGCGACAACGTCTGGCGCAACCGGGCCCATGGGTAGAGTAGCTGGCGGGTTTGTCGGCGTAGGGTCAGACTTCGATGCGGGCATCCCAATTTGGCAGCGGGACTGGTAATGGGTCTGGTAGGGCCTAGGTAGTGGGTCGGGCCTGAGTACCAAGCCGAGCCTGGGGATTAAGCCAGACCTAGGAAGGGGGTAGGGCTTGGGCCTCGGGTATGACCAGTGTAGCAGGTTGGGCCAGTGGTAAGTCCACGGTAGCCGGCGATGGTTGAGGTGAAGCCGCAACAGGGACGCAGGTCGGCAGTGGGTTGGCAGTGCCGCTGGTGATCGGATCCGGCATCAGCACAGCAAATGGAAACTGTGCTTCATAGAAGTCAGCGTCATGACTATTAAAGAAGGTAGATGATTCCAAATCCTAAAGGCGATAGCCTTTCTTTCCAGCAAGATGCACAAGAAAAACACATCGTCAACTTCTTGGAGCAAACTTGTCACGATATCTGGGAATGTAGGAGGCATAACACAAGCAACCAAAAAAATTTAGAAGTTTTTAGTTTGGAGTACGTCTATATAGTAATTCAAATGGTATGTGATCATTGAGTTGATTCGTCGGTGTCTGGTTAATCAGATAGGCAGCAGTGAGAACACATTCTCCCCAAAAATCAATAGGCAGATTAGCTTGAAAACGCAAGGCATGAGCCACATTTAACAAATGACGATGCTTGCATTCCACACGACCATTCTGATGTGGTGTATCAACCATACATGTCTCAAAATGATCCAAGATTCAGCAAAGTATGATGTCAAAGGTAGAAATTCAGTACCATTTTCAACACGGACACAATGAACTGTGTGCCCAAACTGGTTCTTGATTAAAGAACAAAATTCAATAAATCTAGAAGGTACACCTGACTTAGCAACTAATAAATAAACCCTGACAACTCGGGAATAATTATCAAATATAGTTTAAAAATAAAATGCACCACTAGATGATGGTGTTCTATAGTAACCCTAAACATCACAATGTATTAATTCAAACAAAGAACTAGCATTCGAAGTGCTCAATGAAAAATTATGGCTATTATGTTTTCATCTGTGACATACAGAGCAAGGAACAAAAGTATTATTTGTGCTAAAATCAAGAGTAGAAATAGAGGACAACATCGTAGAGGAAGGATGTCCAAGCGCTGATTCCATAAATCAGAAGATGAAACTGAAGCAACTGTAGGAATAGACTGCAAGATATAAGGACAACCATTCGTATCCAGCAGACGAAGCCAATAAACCCCCCTGCTGTTCACCCACGCCTATCACAGTCCTCGTAGTGATTTTCTGTGAAATGCAATAATTTTCAGTATACAAAGCTAGATATTTTAAGGCAGATAACAATCTAGAACATGATAATAAATAACATCTCCAAGTAGGTATGTAAAGAACATGAGTAAGATTAACATCTCCAAAATGAATGGAACCATATTGTATCGCAGATGACACAGATCCATCAGGAATTATAGCATTCACAGAATTGACAGCACTAGTAATATCGATCAGAGAACCCTTGTCACCAGTCATATGATATGAGGATCCCGAATCAAGAATCCATGGTAAAGTAGACTTACCTGACCCATGGTAAAAAATAACATTAAACTGATTAATTAAATGTAGGGTCGTAATCTATTGATGATCAGACAGAGCAGGACCGAAGTCCGAATGGGCAGGGGTACGGTGAGCGGCCATCGGAAGTATAACATTCATAGAATTGACAGCACCAGTAATATCGATCAGAGAACATTTGTCAGCAGTCATGTGATATGAGACTCCCGAATCAAGAATCCATGGTAAAGTAGACTTACCTGACTCATGGTGAAAAATAGTATTAAACTAATTAATTAAATGTAGGGTCGTACTCTATTGGTCATCAGACAGAGCAGGACCGAAGTTAGAACAGGGCTACGGTGAGCGGCCGCGCCACGTGACCAGGGAGCGCTGGAAAAAGGTTGAAGGGTCGGGTAGACGCCTGCGGCCGATGCGCCATTCCTGGTGACCCTGGCTGTCGCCGGAGTCGACGCCATCTTCTTGGATTTTTGGTTCAACTTCTTGAACCAATCTGGTACACTTGTGAGCTTGAAATAGGTATTTCTGTCATGACCCCTGCGATGACAATGCGTATAGGTAAGATTCTTTCTATCAGTTGAAATGAGAGCAACTGTTGAAGAACCCAAAAGTGGCGGGCGTTGTGCAGCATATTGCATAAAGTCAGTCAAAGGCTCGCGAGACTGAATGACAGCTTTGTGATTCTCCTCCTGAGCAACAAGACCATATACACGCATAACAGGTGGCAAAGGATTAGTGGTTATGATGTTGGATCGCAAGGTATGATAGCCTTCATCAAGACCGAGGAGAAATCAATAGATCATGTCTTTCTCACGTTCTTGGAAAGTATTAGCAGCATGGTTACATGTGAATAGTGGTTTGCAAGTTTCACAGGTGTAAACTAAAAAAGCCACAGTGAGTTGTAATCACTAAACAACTTCTTCATTTTGCCAAAATAAATTGCAACAGTCTGACCATTATGCCAACAGTTCTGTATATCTTCATGCATCTGCAAATATTTTGAACCATTCCCGAGATTAAAACATGCCTGAAGATCATCACAAAATTTCTTAATTGTGGCATAGTAACTGGTAGAAGAACGCAATGGTTGATCTAAAGTCTGTATGATCCAACAATAAAGGGTAACATTAACTCCAAGCCAATCAACCGCATCAGGATGATTATCTGAGGGTTTGGTAATGATTCCATCAATGAAACTAATCTTCTTCTTGGCGAGCATAGCACTACAAATTACAGCAGACAATTCAAGGTAATTTTCTTCACCTTTCAGTATGACGGGACAGATTGAAAAACCGGGGCCGTCAAAAGTACCAAGGTAGTAAGGTTAATTCAGAGATCAACCAACAAGAACAGATGACTGAGTGCCAGATTGTATTTGAAACTGTTTGAGCAAAACTGCAATCGCGTCGGTGGAATTCAGATTCTGTAGGTTATTAGCCTCAGATTTTGTGGCGATGCGGGCTTACTTAGCGGCATCGAGACCGGATTCAGGAGTAGATATAATGGCAAGGTATGATTAAATATGTGGAAGCGAGAGCAGAAATAGGCATCAGCGGCGCGTGAGAAGGGCGACCGACAGCACGTTGACGAGCGGAGCAGTGGCGCGTGTCATCTAGCGACAGACGTAAAGGACGGAGAGCCTCGGACAGCGGCAACGGTAATGCGTGAATACAACGCGCAGACGTCAGGGCGGCGGAAGCTCGAAAACTGCAGCTAAAATTTTATTTAGGATTTTAGGCCTTGATACCATATAGAAAATAAGGGTAATAGTGTTCTTGTATTCATGCGCTGGCGTACATTATACAGAGGTACAAATACCTATACTAGAAAGGAAAAGGAAATCTAATCTAATTACAATTCCAAGTAATATTCACATAATATTGCTTATTCTTTAATAGATGTTTATCCATTCTAATTTTATGCATGATTTTAGTGTTTTTATTTATATTTAACTTTTTTACATTTTATTTCTTTTTATTTTTTATTTTAATTTGATACTTAACTATTTTAATTTGATGTGTACTTTAGAATTTTTAATTTAATGTTTAACTACTCAATTTGTCAGCATAAACTGCAATTGTACTGTTTATTAAGTCGAATTTAACTAATCTAAACTATATAATTATTTGATATACAAGTAAGGATATTATCATGTGGTATAGTTTTAGATTCGTCTTAATATGTATTTTCAGAATATTAAAATTTTATAATGTTTAATTGTGCATTATTAAAGACATGTGTGGTCAAACATTTTTTCAGTCAACTTTCAAAAGTCAAAATGTGCAGTTTATACTGAGACAAAAGGAGTATATTAATTTGCACAAAGTATTGTTTTAGACCACATAACCGTTAGACGGAGTAAATTAATATATAATTAATATAACTAATGTGGTGATTTGATATTTGTTTCCATTTATTACAGTGAGTTTCCTATAATTTTGAAAATAATTTAAAACACACCTCGAAAAAAATTATTTTGACCCTAAAAGTTATAGAAATGAGATTTTTTATGATTGTTCTAACTGTTAGGGTTATAACGGGACAAACTCAAATTTGAGGTCTAAATTCCAACTAGGTTCACGCCATCGGTCGTCAGCCATCAAAAATTCGTGACATACCCGACGAACCCCACTATCGTGGTGGCAGCGAGGTTGATGTGCAATCATCTCCATCAGTTCCTAACCCCACTCGGACTATGGATGAGTGTGGGTATAGGTCCCGATTTAGACCCACTGGGTTTGGATCTGTTGGTTTGGGTATAAGTCCAATTTTTTAGACCCATTGGATATGGGTTTCGTTTGGGTCTGCATATTTAAAAAAGGGTCTGGATACAGATCTAAAATATTAAAATCTAAATCCAACCTAGATAAAGATTCGTCAACCCGTATAGTCTAACTATATATAACTTTTATATTTATCTTAGAGAAAGTCTCGGGAAAATAGGTCTTTCCTTAAGTTTAAGAACATTTCACTGTACTTTTTATCTTAAATGTTGTAATTTTATATAAAATTTAAATATTATACTTTAAAATTTAAAATAATTAATAATGTGTATTTGAATTTAAAAATATAAAAATAAACTATAATGTATAAATTAAATTTTTATTTTTATTTTTTTTATATTTAGTATGTAATTTAACAAATACAGTGTATAAGCTAAAAAATAGTGGTTTGTCTATAAGTTTATGGACAAGCCGCCGTGAGGAGACTCACTCTTTATCTTAAATCACTTGAAAGGACGTGGTGATTTTTTTTATTTTTTTATGTCAAGCAAAAAATATGATTAGAAACCTTGTACTTGTATTTTCAATTCAACAAATATCTCTCGTATATTAATTTTTGTACGATATAGAAATATTTGGTATGGATTGAAGTTTTTTTTCTTGAAACATTAATGTAACTGCATATTAAACTTAACTTATTTGTATTTAAGACTATATATATATATATATATATTTCATTTCGTGAAAAAAGAAAAAGATAAGGGCGTTAGACCCATTTAGGACCTGTTTTAGATCCATGACCCATAAGATTCATCAGGAACGGGTATGAGTATAACATTTTAAGACCCAATGGGTCTAGATCGGGTCAAGTCTAGTTATATTTTCCAGGGTTAGGTCTGAGTCTTATTAGACTCGACCCAAACCCTACCCATACTCATCCCTCAGTGTTACTCAAATTTCTAACCAGACGAATAACCTAACATGACCGACAAGGAGTTCTGTCGATTGTTACAACATATTCGTCATCAATCGAAGAAATTCTATTAAATCTTAACCTGACATGAGAGGACCTCTGTCGAATCCAACCCGATGTCTGCTAATTCGATTAACCCACACCCCCAATCGAATCATAATCTCGTCTGCTAAATTAAACTGAGTAACTTCAGTTTCGACGGTTGTGAAATCTGACGAAACTCAATTTTGAAACCCGACGATCGCGATGATGAACAATGTCAAAGGCAAAGCCCAAAGAACCCGACTACAACGAATCCCAAAAGCACCCAAATTAAAACGGCGATGAAAGCCGATAGCGGTGGCTTTGATGGAACCATGGAGAAGATTATGTCTCTCTTTTATTTGCAATTTAGTCCCTATGTTTAGAGCCATTGTTAAAATCGAGCCCGGGCAAAAAAAATAACCCCCAAATTTTATATGTCAATTATTTGCAATTTACCTCTAATTATATGATAAGATGACCTCAACCTTTCAAACCTTTATTCTTGATCTTGGAAGGAAACATTTGGTTAATTTTCCACTAACTTCCCACCCTCTTTTTGCTAAAAACAAAAATAATTCTCATGGTAAACAAGATATCTTATTCCATTCACTAAAACTGAAATATGATGTTGACCCTCAATATCGCATGATCAAAGGATATCCAGCACTTTGAAAAGATGTAGTACGTGGGAATTGAACATGACCTAAAAACATAGGTAATCCGTCTAACCAGTAATAACATATTTACTTTTTCAAACTCAAATTTGATAAACTTTGACCATAAATATAAATTAATATACATTTAATAAATATATCATGTGAGATATTATTGAATTCATTTTAACATATATTTTCTAAATATTAATTTTTAATGCAAAATTAATTTATGTAGTTAGAATTATTAACGGTCAAACATGATCATTGAACATCGGAAAAAAAAAAGTTATTACTGCTGGGACGGAGGGATTAGTCATTTCGTCTCCCTTTTGTATTTGTCTAATTACTTGGAGCAAAAACACGATGTCTCAATATAATTATTATTACTAAACAAGAAGAAACATGGATTGCAAAACTTATAAATTTAAACTTGCATTTCATTTCGTTGTGCCTTGCGGACTTTCTTACATGTCAGTAAACAAAAACTCACCAAAAAAGACCAAAGATTAAAACATATAGTAAGTACTAAACTTTCCTATGTTACATTAATTGTCTCCCTACCCTCTCAAGTTATTATCACTCTCAGATCTTCGATCTTGATCAACGATTTAGGTATTAAAACTCTTGTATGTACACTTTCCTTTCCCTTTCCTCTGCTTCGTGCTCTGTTCCCAACTTAAACTTTCAGTCACTGTGGACAGGCTTATTTTGTTCCTAGTGGAGCTTAGATTTGCCATATTTTTTCTCCAGTTCTTCGTGTGGATAACTTCACAAACTTCGCCATGGTATCTTTCAGAGAGCTGAGATTTTCGCCCACTTGAAAGAGACCCTCTGTTCCATCATCCACAACTGTGCCATTTGTGGAGCCCTTCTCTATGATTTGCGGGACAGTTTGATTGGCAAACCATTTTGGGGAAGAGCAAAGGGGCCATACTGAATTCCATTTTGTGGGCCCACGGTAGACCACCTGCAATAGACAGGAGTAGAACTAGTTTTAGAAACTCTACTCCTTTTCACTACTACCTTCCCTCCCTTGAGGAAAACAGTAAAAAAAAAATTCACATGTGGTAAGAAGTAAGATAACAGACCTGTACTTGGTGGTGATATGGTGTACTAGGATCAGCATCTCCAGCTTTGCTAGCTCATTCCCTGGGCAGGAGTGGGCTCCATTTCCAAATGGCATGAATGTATTGGGCTTCGGATTTTTCTGTTGGATCATGATCAAGTGAAGGATGAGATTCGTGTTCAAATGATGAGAATGGCAAAACAAAAATTGAAGGGAAAAAAATTACCTCAAATCTGAAAGGGTTGAATTTCTCCGGGTCTGTGAAGTTATCTGGGCTGTGGTGAATGTTTCTGAAGAGCGGCATTACTTTCCATCCTTTTGGTATGAAGTAGCCTTCGAACTCAACATCTTCAACCGCTTCTCTGAAGGTGAAAGACAGGATCGATGCAACTCGGAGCGTTTCTTGAATCACTTTCTTGGTCATTGGCATCCTCCTGGTATCAGCCCATGTCAGCCATTTCTCCTCCCCACATTCTTCCTTGCTCCTGATTATGGCCTCTTGTTCGGCCTATCGAATTCGAAACCAAGAAAACAATTAGGCCACGGTAAAAAACTACTAATTTTTTTTGAGACTGTCGATGAAGATGTCTGAAAAAACTCACGGTAACGGATTGCAGCACGTCCGGGTTCTCCCCCAGGTACTTCAGAATCCAGGTGAGGACACTCGCGGTGGTATCTCTAGCGGCGAAGATGACTCCGATGATGTTGTCTGCTACTTGTTCGTCGGTGAGGCCTTCTTTGTCTCCCATGAATGAGCCCAACAAATCGTTGAAGGATTGCTTTGTCTCCTTCCTTGCTGTCATGATTTTCGCCAGGATATGAGCTAACTCCCTCCTTGCTTTCATGGACTTGT
>JAULKM010000009.1:10456729-10467280 GCA_032355605.1 Rubia tinctorum
AACTGTTCTTGAATCCAGTTTTCTGTTATAAACTGCTCTTGAGCTTCAGCTTATGTGAACGGTTCTGATTCCCAATTATGTATTAGCATAGACATTGACTAAAATGCCTTTAGTTCATCTGGATTTTATGACAGTTTCATAAGTCTTTCACCAATCACGGCCCAGTAGGCCCAACAAACATTTGCCAAAACTCTCTGAATAAAATCACACAACCCTTCCATTGTTCCTCTTCATCGCCTACACGAAGTCTTTCCCCTTCACCGGTCGCACAGAAACCCTAGCTCGGAATCGGAGAGGTTAAAGTGACGGCGCCGCCGCTGTCCACCTTGGCAAAGCAATCGCTCTGTCTTGGGCCTCACTTTCGCATCCTGCTGAAAGCTACACATCTCTTCAATTTCATTTTCTAGGGTTCTAGATACTGTAAATCCTGTTGCATAATGGGCAAACTCTCCAAGGTCGACAAGAAGCTATCCTACGACGCCAAGATCTGCCAGCTTCTCGACGAGTACACGCAGGTGCTCGTGGTGGGGGCCGACAACGTGGGCTCCACTCAGCTCCAGAACATCAGGAAGGGGCTGCGAGGTGAATCCGTGGTTCTCATGGGGAAGAACACTATGATGAAGAGGTCCATCAGAGTCCACTCTGAGAAAACAGGCAACCAGACTATTCTCAATTTGATCCCTCTCCTTGTAAGAAACGTTGGATTGATCTTCACCAAGGGTGATCTGAAGGAAGTCAGTGAGGAGGTTGCAAAGTACAAGGTTTGTAGAAGAATTCTTGCTTTTCCAACTGTTTTTGTTTGCTCTGATGTTAAAAATGTTTATCTGATTATATAAGAGACAAAATCATTCTTTTAAATTTTGTGTTAGGAATCTATGATTTAGTGGTAGATGTTTTATGTCTGCAACTCATTCAGCTTCATATTTGCTTAATGCTGTATTTCATCATGCTAATATAACCTGACAGTTGCATCTGCATATGGGTTCTTTTTTTAAAAAACATAATAGGATTGTTTTGTTGTAAAGCAAGCTGTTTGGAATTATGGAAGTGAGTTATTTGTATGCATAAGGTACAATGTGAATCTTGCTTTTGTTTTTTTTGGATAGCCAAATATGCGGGTCTTTAGTTGTTAGAGGTTTTGCTCAGTTTGTGTTGTACCATCTATGTTCTGCTGCAACCTGTTAATTGTAAGTTTGTAACTCCTACCTTGCAAGTCTTGTTTCTCGGTTACCATGGTAATGAGGAATATAAATGTAGGGGTTTGTTATACTGATCAAGTGGGGATTTATGTGTTACAAGCTTAGTTTGAGTCTCAAATAAATTAACTATTTGCTGGGATTTGTCATTTCCCATTTCCTATACTATTGTCATGATACCCATCTCTATGTAATTTCTGTGTGTCCTTTGTATTTCTTACGAGTCCTGTGATTCGACCCAAACTTATACTGACAAATCAAGCCCTTCTCTTGACAGGTTGGAGCTCCTGCGCGTGTTGGTCTTGTGGCTCCAGTTGATGTGGTTGTGCCTCCTGGCAACACTGGACTTGATCCATCCCAGACTTCTTTCTTCCAGGTATATTTATTGATTTAAAAAGACAATTTTTTTTGTCTACCTATGAGAATTCCTTTAAAACTGATGCTGTTTCATTTCAGGTTCTGAACATCCCCACCAAGATTAACAAGGGCACTGTTGAAATTATCACCCCTGTTGAGCTTATCAAGAAGGGTGATAAGGTGGGATCTTCTGAAGCCGCTTTACTTGCAAAGCTTGGAATCAGGCCATTCTCCTATGGGCTTGAAGTCGTAACTGTTTATGACAACGGGTCTGTCTTCAGCCCGGAGGTGCTCTACCTGACTGAGGAGGATCTCATGGGAAAGTTTGCCATGGGTGTTTCAATGGCTACTTCACTGGCTTTGGCTGTTTCTTACCCCACTCTGATAGCTGCACCCCATATGTTCATCAACGCCTACAAGAATCTTCTGGCTATAGCTGTTGAAACTGAATATTCCTTCCCTCAGGCAGAGAAGGTGAAGGAGTACCTAGAGGTATGGCTTGTTTGATTTTTGTTTACTTTTTAAATACTTAATATGCTTGTAGTGTTCATGCTCTCTCGATTCTAATTTGTTCGATCTTGTCTCATGTCCCAGGATCCTTCCAAGTTTGCTGTTGCTGCTGCTCCAGCAGCGGCTGCTGATTCTGGTGCTGCTGCTCCTGCTGCAGCTGCCAAAGAACCCGAGAAGGAAGAGCCTGCTGACGAGAGTGATGATGATCTGGGCTTCAGTCTCTTCGACTAAATGTGATAGTTCTATGCTGGGCATCTTGTGTGGATCCTGGAGTCATTTCCCTTATCATATGTAAAGTCAAACACGAGTTAAATAAAATGATTTGGTAGTGTGTTTTTTTACGACTTTGTAATGCGTTTTTGCATTACAAAGTCGGCTTCAGTCTCTTAGACTAAATGTTATAGTTCTATGCTGGGCATCTTGTGTGGAGCCTGGAGTCATTTCCCGTATCATATGTAAAGTCAAACAAGAGTTAAATAAAATGATTTGGTAGTGTGCTTTTTTTATGACTTTGTAATGCGTTTTTGTTCTGAATACTTGGTTATTGTTATAACGAATCATGTTTGTGAATCAGCTCTGTTGTGTGTTGGCCTTATGTCGAGTTTGAGGGGTCGAAAGCAGCCTTCTATCTAAATGATCTTAATAAGGACAGATGATTTATCTAAATGATCTTAATAAGGACAGATGATTTATCTAAATGATCTTAATAAGGACAGATGATTAAGAATGGGATAGCTAGTAAGATGACCGGTGTTATTTCACGCATTGTATTTTAATATATACGTAATGTATTTATATTTTTTAAATACATAATGTATTTAAAAATAAAATAAAAATAAATAATAATTTTAAATTTAAGTTTTAAAAATGTGATTTATTAGTGGTGGTAGATTGCAGTCGCCGGCGATTGAAGGTGGTGGCCGGTCAAATTTTGGTGGCGGTCCGGCTACTTTCCTGTCGAACTCCGGTCAATTTATAACTCTGTTGTGTGTTTGCCTGATGTCGAGTTTGAGAGGTCGAAAGCAGCCTTCTATCTAACGATTTGTAAAGATCCAACATTTAATAAGGACAGATGATTAAGAATGGGATAACTCGTAAGATGACTGGTGTTATTTCACGCATTGTATTTTAATATATACGTAATGGATTTATATTTTTTAAATACATAATGTATTTAAAAATAAAATAAAATAAATACAAATAATTATTTTAAATTTAAGTTTTAAAATGTGATTTATTAGTGGTGGTAGGTTGTAGTTGCCGGCGATTGAAGGTGGTGGCCGGTCAAATATTGGTGGCGGTCCGGCCACTTTCCTGTTGAACTCCGGTCAATTTTCGGCGGCAGTCCGGCCAAATTTCGGGCAAACTCCGGCAAGCTTAAGTGGTCGATGGTTCTTACCTGTTAGATAAGAGTCATGTGATGAGAACACACAAATTTTTGGGTGAGAACCATGCATTGATAGCCACAAATTTTTGGGTGAGAACCACGCGATGAGAACCATGTGATGAGAGTCATGCGATGAGAGACACAAGGAAAAAAATTCCGGTGAGAATCATGTGATGAGAGTCATATGATAAGACCCACAAGAATAACACTTTGGGAATGGTTTGTGATGAGACCCACAAGAACAACATTTTGGGCGAGAACCATGCGATGAGAGTCATATGATGTGAGCCATGGAATGAGAGCTACAAGAACAAAATTTTGGGTGAGAACCATGTGATGAGAGTCATGCGATGAGAGACACAAGAACAAAAACCAAATGAGAGTCATGTGATGAGAGCCACAAGAACAAAAATTCAAGTGAGAACTATGTGATGAGAACAATGTGATGAGAGTTATGCGATGAGAGCCACAAGAACAAAATTTTGTACTTATGGTTATCATCACATGGCTCTCATCCAACAGGTGAGAACCATGCGATGAGAACCATCGACCACCGAAGCTTGCCGGAGTTTGCCCGAAATTTGGCCGGAACCGGGCCGGACCACCGTCGGAAATTGGTCGGAGTTCGGGCGAAAAGTGGCTAGACCGTCGCCAGTATTTGACCGGCCACTACATTCAACTGCCAGCGGCTGCCAACCTACCACCACTAATAAATCACATTTTCAAAACTTAAATTTAAAATAAATATTTAGATTTATTTTATTTTATTTTTTAATTTAAATACATTATATATTTAAAAAGTATAAATACATGACGTATACAGTGGGCATAATATAGTAATCCACTATTTGAAGAAAAAACACATTTTCTTGAAGAAGACGACATAAAAGAAACATTCAGAGAGAAAACGAAAATGATAAAATACCACATAAGTATACATTTGTGGAGGCAGAAATTTATGTATTGTCGAGTAAACTCAGGTATAACTATTCTAGAGTAAAGTGCTATAATAACCCCCACACGCTTTTAGATTGAAAGTGTCAATATAACCCTGCAAAACGAGAAAGTTTCAAAATAACCCTAACTTTATGATGTATTTGCCAATCTAACCCTGGGAGTCATTGACTTCAATAGTCAACACTGGAATTGACCAAATTTTAAGGACGAATTTACCCTTGAATTAAAATAATAATAATAAGAGTCTTTTCCATTTTTTTCTTTTTTCTTTTTTAAATTCGAGGGTAAAATTGTCATTTCTTTAAAATCCAACCAATTCCGATGTTGACTATTGGAGTCAATGGTTTTCAAGGTTAGATTGAAATATACATCATAAAGTTACGGCTATTTTGACACTTTCTCGTTTGCAGGGTTATATTAGCACTTTCATCCTAAATTAAGGGTTAGAAAAGCATTTAACCCAATATTCTATTACAAGCAGATGCAATTGCAGTTGTAGGAAATTACGCATCCGATCAGCTTCTACTAAACAAAACATCAGTAAAATTTGCACATGCTATTGGGATATTGACCAACCAGCTTATCAGGTGAATTAGCAAAACTTCAAAGCAGCTTCCAACGCTTTTTCATCAGTGCACTTGCACTCGTATCCAAGTTTGTAAGATCAAGCTGAAACGAAACACAACATTAATCAAACGATTTATGAATGAGAAACAAGGCACATTGATGCTGCTCCTATGATATAAAGGGAAATAGCCCATGAGCATCTCCTTAAAAAGGTCGAAAACTAGGAAAACTAACAGAGGAGATAGTCTCAGACTGGCAAACAGAAAGCAACGTGCAACAATATGAATTATTCCACTGTAATGGTAAATGTATATCTGAACATCCTATCCAATCAGCACACTGTAATATCTACCTTGAAGAAGATACAGTCTGTACATAAATGTCCAACCATGAAAGATTAAGCGCAATCTGCCAATAAATACGCGTCTTGATTTAATTGACAGAAGTATGAAGGTCATTCAATCCTACAGTGTAAGCATAACTAAATTTATGGTTTCATTAGAACACAATCTCATACAGTGTAAGCACAACTAAATTTATGGTTTCGTTCCCTAAAATATACGTCAGTCCCTTTCTCCACAACACCTTCCACTTCACATAAATACCCATTCGATCCCAACTTCCATATTTCCTACTATACCCTGAAATATCCAAAACCTTGACTTTCTCACCAACCCATTTTGTTGGTAGAAACAAGAATTACTGCCAAACCAAAAGGAATCACACAAATACCCGTTTGTTTAGTATGTTCATGTTATAATATAAGACACATAGGCATATGGATACATGTCTATCCTGAGAGAGAACAGAGTCCTACAATGAATGCTTTCAACTCAAATTATCCTGAGAGAGAACAGAGTCCTTGAGAAGGAAGAGGTGCTTGGCTTCTCTTTGTTGTTTGCATTTATATGTAATAATCTTTAAATTCTACCGGACAGTTCCTAACTGACTCCACCATGTATTCTTCATCGTGCTAATAAAAGAAAAAAAGACTGCTTAAATTCTAAAATTAGACTTGCTCAAAAATAAAGTAGGCTTACTCAAAAATTATACCAAGCATACAATGTCTTACTCAACAAATTATACAAAGCATACAATGTCTTTGAATTTTAACATAAATGTTGTAAGAACAGACCCCTCTTCCAAAAATAATATCATAAGTACTTCTGTATCAAAACAGAACAACTGAATATATAGCAGTATAGCACCAACAAAACAGTAATACCCTAACACAATGCTGCTCAAGCTGTTGAGAAACTTTAAAAAAAACAACTGTTCATTTTAATCAGCACATACCTGAATGTAAAGCTATTTCCAAGCAGATTCTCACAACGTCTGGGGTGAAGCAAATGCCTAAGATATTTCAAGGCAAAGATTATACATAGAGACCACTTGATTGTTGGGCGTGACAAAGTATTGAATTTGAGATTGCATTTCAAGAATAAGTTGTGAACAAACTCAAAGAAAGTCAAAAAACCATAAAAATATCAAAATTTTATATACTCCCTCTGTACCATCTAAATCTGCACATTTTTTGTCAACTTTCTCAAGACACATTTGACCATGAATTTCAACTAGTATATAAGCACCAATATTATCATGTGAGATATCTTTAGATTCCCTGTATGATGTAGTTTTCAAATATCAAAATTTAAGACATCGTTAGTATACGTAACTAAGGTTATCGGTAGTCAAACATGACCTGAGAAAATTGACCAAAAAGTGTGCAGATATACCTGGGACAGAGGGAGTACTCAAAATCATGGTGAACTGATCTCACTTGACCAACAATATACAATGACTAGTCTAAAATATGACAATGCATTCTACAAAAAGAAAGAGGAAGTCTGATTACAATGACTAGTCTAAAACTATGACAATGCATTCTACAAAAAGAAAGAGGCAGTCTGATTCCAACGAAGGGTCAAGATTTTTCCGCCTCTTCACTTGGTGGTTCCGGGAACTGCCAAACATCTAGTTGGCCAGAATGATCACCGGCAAAAAATAGGCCGCTGCACCCGAAGACAATGGTCTTTACTGCTTCCTTTGAAAATATCGTGTTCGGTAAAAGATGGGAGGTTATACAAGCGAACAATCTTGTTGGCACACAAGCAAACTAGGATTGAGTTATGTATAAGAGACAGTGCAAGTACACCACTTTCTTCTCCAACTTGATGAGCAGCTTCCAAGTTTCCATCTTCGCTAATTGCCCAAACCCCTATTGTATTATCCAATGAACTCGACATCAAGTAATTGTTCCAACAAAGGACAGATGTCACATGAGCAATGTGTGCATTTACTAGATTGAGGCACTTCAAAGTCTTGACGTCCCATATTCTTATGGTTCCATACTTAGAAGCAAAGTACAAGTAACCAGCTCTAACGATAAAACACAACATAGCTAGTTGGTGGCCTGTCAAAGTAGTAATAAGAATAGTAGATTTCCATACAACTATAGAACCATCATCCATTCCGCAGAATAGCATGTCATCAGCCCCAAACAAACAATGAACCACACTGTTGATTCTATCAAGTATAAACTCAGCGTTCGTATCCATATTCCATGCATTTACACCTTTCTCTCGACCAACAAAAACTGATGGAGCTTCAACCATTAAACATCCTATTTGGCAGCTAATTTCAATAGTGTGGATACACTGACCACTAATGCAATCCCAAGAACATATAGTTCCGTCCTCACTTGCAGAGAAAAGCTTGTTCATGCCAGAAGGTAGACACACTCCAGTAATAGTTTTCTTATGCCTCCTCTCTAAGTTTACCAGATGTGAGAATCCAGAGCCAGTAACCCATGAGTGGAGATCCTTACATTTGTCACCATGAGCACAACTATTACTGATCCAATACTCACACACCTTTTTATTGGCGTGAATTGTGGGTATCATCATTTTTCATGCCCTCTCTACATTTTTTATAATCAGAACTAGACTTGGGTGGCTTTGACTGTGGCCCCAGTTGGGAATTTACCACAAGTGTCATGTTTACAGAATCCCGCTTCATATCCTCCTCTTTCTTGATCATCACTTCGGAATTTTGGTCTACATAATCAGAATTGGGAGGCTGATCTTGTGGCTCTATGGAATTCACAACCACTTCAGTTTCTGCGGATTTAGCCACAGAATCCAGCCACCAATGGTCCTCTTTCTTGATTATCACTTGATCTATAGAATTGGAATTTGGAGGATGATTTTGTGGCTCTCTAACATTCACAACCACTTCACCTTCAGCAGATTCAACCACTGTATCATCTTAATCCTCAGTGGTAACCTGTTTATTTCTAGGATTCGAGTCACCCATATCAGAATTTATCACTACTTCAGTGAGTTTTGTAGAACTAGGCATGACAACCACTTCATCATATTTTACTCTCACATCTAAAACCTCATACTTGGTGATGGTAATCGGCCTCTTTCTATTTCTAGGATTCGGGTCATCCATACCAGAGTTAACGCCATTTCAGTGACTTTTGAAGAATTAGGCTTAACAACCACTTCACCAAATTTTACCGTCACGTCCAAACCCTCATTCTTGTTGATGGTAACCTGCCTCTTTCTACAAATTGGCACCCCAACCTGGCCATCCAATTCGAAATTGGGTAGTTTCTGTTGTAGTTGGAGGTGCGACTCGGAGTGGAGAAACTGACAAGGGTTTCTGTTGCACCTCCCTTCAACCCAAAATCTACAATTTTTGGTGGATTTGGGATAAACAAGCCTTTTGAAAACTGGCTTTCTACTAACAGTAGAATTAGGATATACGATCCTCTCAAAAACCCTCCTCCGTCCAGCGTTCACATCCATATTTTGAAACTCAAAAATTCATTTAAGGATACTTATTGACAACGAGGGGCGAGGCAAAACCCTAATTTTGCAAACCAAACAAAACCCCCAAATTTTTTGCTCCGGTGAATTTCGAAGTGGAATATCAACTCACCGTTTGAAACCCTAGTTTCGTGAACCAAAGAACACCTCAAATTCCAATGGATCTCGACGGGGATATCAAACGCGAATTTTAATCGGCCATAGGAGATAGATGGGAACCTGAATTTGTTTGAAACGAGAAAGTGATAATGTTGGAGCTCTGATCTGAGTGGATGCTTGTAGCAAACCCTAGGTTGGATTGGGAGGAAATAGAGAGGAAAATGAGAGGGAATTATACCGTTTGATTTTACAGTTATATGCTTTATGCAACACTCATTTCTAAAAAAATTACAAAACAACCCCGGTGTTTGACTAATTCCACCCATTTTGACCAATTCCTTGATTTGACTAATTACCTTTAATAATGTATGAAGAACATAAAGTTTCTACACATTAAATTAAACTCAAAATTGTATAAAATTAAGTGAAAGGCACCAATTACATGATAAATTATAATTTCTTATATTTTATTATAAAAATTATTTTTTATAATTATTGTCAAAATTATATGTTAAAACATCCGATCTCTAAAAGTGAAGCTATATTTAAAATGAAATTATGAAACCTGATAAATTTATATTTTACACATTAAGTTGATCGGTATCTCATGAGTTAGAAACTTAGAATTACGTAATAAAAATATCACTATTAACCGATAAGATTATAAATTACTATTGTCAGGGAAAGTCTCAATTTCTCTAGGTTAGTCAATTTTCCAGGAGTTCACCGTTGAAATGTGAGGACTAATATGTAGGTTCATCAACTCATCCACAATATGATACTTGTTTCTTTCGGGAAATGCATACATTACTATTGTCAGGGAAAGTCTCAACAATTTTGTAAAATGTATGCATTCTGAGTAAAGACTAAATCTTAATGAAAATATAACGAATCCTTGGTAAAAAAAGATAGTGCATCATCTCAGCTGCTAATCATGTAATGCTTCAAAAAGGTGGGATATGCTAATCATTTTAGTTGTGCTATCAACAATAAAGAAGGACTCCAACTAAAAGAAGAGCTAAATAGTTGAAAAATCTAAGAATACAATTACTTATTACTTGGTTGAAAATTTTTATATACTCATTTTGTTCCACATAAGTAATTGTATTCATAGATTTTTCACTTCTCATATCCTCATTTCAAAGGAGCGGGGATCAGAATTATTCTACAAGCAAAATGTAAGAATGAAAAATTAACAGAGAAAGTAAATAATAAGGGGACAATAGGCCTCTTGTAGAGTAAATTTAGGTACAAATATTTCTGTATGATTATATAGCTCTAATTTTAGTTGTGGCCAAATTGCATACTCCTATCTGATCGGTTTCTACTTGACATGGAATCATATCAATGGCATATGCTATTGGGATACTGGAGAAAACAGAAACGACCTCATCGGATAAATCAGCAAAACCTCCAGGTAGCTTCTAGCTCCTTCTCATCAGCACAGTCGTATCCAAGCTGGTAAGCTCGAGCTGAAATATGACACAGAATCAACGAAAGAATGTATCTGAGTGTGAGGATCGGAGAAACTAAAACTAGAGATTGAAGAGATAATGAACACAACAATACCAAAACGGCCAGAACCCATGAACACCTCTGCTTCATCTGCAGCACCACCTTGCTGTTGCTCCTATAATTATAA
>JAULKM010000009.1:10501008-10512339 GCA_032355605.1 Rubia tinctorum
GGGCGGCGGGGCTGGGTTCTTATACGATGGAGCGGTGGTGATAGGGGAGTTAGGGTTGAGCGGGGGGACAAGTGATGGCGGGGAGAGGTAGTGGCTAGGGGTTTTCAAGTGGCAGGGTTGGTAGTTCCGGGCTGCAGAGGTGGTGAATGTGGGAGCAGGTGGCGGTGGATCAGCACCAGTTGGTGGCCAGAGGTCCGGCAGCGGAGGGCTGAAGTCAGGAGGCGGAGCGGCGGAGGTCCGACAGTGGAGCGGCGGAGCAGTGGCGGCGACGGTGGTGCTCGGAGGCGGCAGCTTAGGTTTAGAGTGTGAAGTTGGAGAAGAAGGGGTTTAGGGGGGTAAATGGTCATTAGGTATTTAGTTATAAGTTTAGGGGGTAGTTTTGTCTTTTAACTTTGGGTCAATTCTGAATTGCATTGGTCAATACCTGAATAATGTAAATTGGGTAAAATTGCACATTTTAACAATCTATAGGGTCATTCCTACACTTTCTCAATCTTATAGGGTCATTTTTTTGCACGTTTCCCTATATATTATCAAAAAGTTTTGTTTTAAACGGACTAACTGTTAGACGGGGTCATTTTATAATTGACATAACTAATGAGTGATTTGATATTTGTTTTTATTTACTCCAAGGACATTCCTATAATTTTAAAAGAATTTTATTTTTTTTAATATATAAATAATAATTATAATTTGATCCTAAAATTATTGAAACGAAATCAAGAACTTTCTCATACTTTCTCGAAATCAAGAATTGTCCCGGGTTAAACTACACACTTTACTATTTGACATAATTCAATGTTAAAGTTTGATCGCATATTTAAATAGATAAAAATTAATAATATTATCGTACGTGATATTATTAGATTCGTCATAACAAGTAGTTTCTAATTTTTTTTTGATTTGCCAATATCATATGTAGTTAAATGTATTAACGGTCAACCATTTTATTTTATGATGGGTAAAAAAAAACTTACTCGTACTGCGGGTTCTTGTATGTCTTTTTACATGTTTAAATAACTTGGTCACTATCCCTCCGAATCATTTTCCAAGCAGGAGTGATCATAGAATGGCGGCCGCAGCAGAACATGAAGTAGAGTATCTCGATGTTCTTACTCCAACCGGCCTTAAAACTGGCCTCGCCAAGCCAAGGTCATCCATCAATTCCACTTTTTTTTTTTGGTTTTCTGGGAACACTGAATGAAAAAAAACTCAATTTCTGTTCATACCATTATTTTCTGTTTGGATTGATTGACTTCGGACTGGGAATACAATCATTTGTTTAATCAAATGTGGAATATGAAAGTTGCACGCACACTTTAATATTCTTTATTATTCATGGTTGAAATTTGTTAATCGTTTTGTTGTTTTCACATCAAATTATATCAGTTGAATTCTAGGGAGGATAATTTTGATTAAATGGATTGTTAAATTGCAGTTTTTGATTATCTATATAGAAGTTTTTTCGATCAACTTATATAATCTATGCATCATAGGAATGTGTCCCGTGCTTCAACAATTTGGTTGTTTCTTGTAGGGGAGATGTTCATAGAGATGGGGGCTACCATCGAGCTGTTCATGTCTGGATTTATGCGGAGAGCACTGGGGAATTACTCGTCCAACGACGCGCTGATTGCAAGGACTCATGGCCTGGTCAGTGGGACATATCTAGTGCTGGTCACATTTCTGCTGGTGATTCTTCCCTCGTTTCCGCAATGTATGTTAGTCTACCTAATGCCGTGCGCATTCCAGTTCATTTAAGTTTATTCCTCTTTTAATTTGCTCTGTTGCTTGCAGGAGGGAGCTTGAAGAAGAACTTGGTGTAGTGCTACCAATGGATGCCTTCGAACTGATATTTATTTTCCTTCAAGAGTGGTTAGCTAATGCAGCATCTTGTTTTAACTTGTTCTTGTCTTTCGTATCTGATTAATACTTTCACGAAATGCTCCTTACCTGAAATTTCTGTACCTTTTGTTGCAATTTCTTACTACAAAATTTACCTTTTGTCGCAGTACGATAAACAATGGTAAATTCATTAACAATGAATACAATGATGTCTATCTTGTCACAGCACTGGATCCAATTCCTCTGGAGGCCTTTACACTTCAGGTTTGCACGGCTTCTTGTTCTCCAACAATTATTGGTTTGTCAACTTCTCAAGAGAGATTGCATGTGTAGTACTGTAATATAAAACATAACCTTTAGTCCCCAATTTATATTTTTGCTCTGAAGAGGTTGCCACGAAGTAACTTTTTTTTATCCCAAGATTCTGGTTCATATTTCTGATTCTGCTCTTAATTTCTTTCCTTTCTCTACAACAAGATGTAGATTTCAGCGTTTTCCCTTCATACTCTTATCTCCAAGGTTTTGCACAAGTGAAAAATTTATGTACAAAGTAACTTACGCCTTAAAATTGTTAATAAGTTGTATACTTGCAAAAAGGAAATAATCCTTTTGGGAATGTCAAGATTAATCCTTAGGAAACATCGCCAACCAAATCAACAATGACACTGGATTCGATGGCTTGTCCTTGCATCTCAGATCAAGGGTTTCTTCAGTTGTAAGCATTGCTGTAATTTTAATGACAGTGCAGCATGGGTCCTGGGTGAGTAGCATCTTGGAAAGAGATGATTCTGCCTGCCCCGTGGCTTTTCTTCGCCCGTCACGCTACTGAACTTAATAAGCATTTTTGTTTGGCATTAGCTTGTTTTTCCTCCAACGAGTAATGTTTTTATGAAGCTTAAAGGTTAATGGAAGTGAGTGAAAGTCTTTTATGATTAAATGATAATGCTTAAAAATTTTATGGAGTTGAAAAGCTATGGCAATCATTCTTCTGCTGTAAGATTATATATCCTTTGAGTAATTGAATTGAGAATCTTAACAATAAAGGGAAAAATCTTCTGCTCTAGGCATTAAGGAGCTGCAAATCTTGCTTCTAGACCATCATTCTGCGCCCTTTCCAGCAATTATTTAGGTGTGACATAGACTCATAGATATATTGCCATCTAACTATCATGAATGGCTTTCATTGTGTTTTGTTCGCCTGCATGGACTTTAATATTTATTTTACTTTAAAAAAATAGTACTAACAGAATTTCATTTCAATGACTTTAGTATTACCTTTGACAATATGTTGCAGTTTTGATGTCCTCAAATAACATGAATTTTGTTTATTGTGTTTTTTGGCAGGAGTCAGAAGTTTCGGCTGTCAAATATATCTCTTGTGAAAAGTATAGAGATTTCCTTGCTAGTGAAGATCCTGACTACGTGCCATATGATGTGAATGGTGGATATGGTCAACTATTTGAAATAATTAGTAAAAGGTATGCTCGCAAAACATTCTATTTTGAGCTTTAGCTTGTCATCCTTTCATTACAGTGGCTGTGGGTGATGCATCACGTCCACTTCTTCTCTGCCTTCTTTATTCAATATTTCAACTTTATAAATGAATATGATGCATCATATATTTTGGTAATCCAGTAGCTTCAGATCTAGTGAATATGCCTACCACATGTTTATCATATTGTGTAATCATGGCACTTTTGTTACAAGCACTTGAGGGTGTGGTTTAGAGCGACTATGTGGCATGCGCCCCATTTGTTTTTTTACATACTGTATAGCATTTTCTTTCTTAATATAATGAAGAACCTGAAGCAAAAACTGAATTAGTGTATCAAGAGATTCAAGACATGCATAGCCTCAATAGTTTGGCATTAACAGTTAATCCTGGCCGTTTAGGAATTTGATAAATACATTATTCAGATTCAATATGCTGGTATAGAAAGGTATTTCTTGGTTGTTAAAGAAATGTGATGGCTCTACATAAAAAATTGAATGCAAGCAAGTTATGCCATGGATAGACGAGCAATTAATAATGCAAAATACTCCTCCCACTTCACCCTATTGAAATGCACACAATTTAAGAGGAGAGTAAATGTGTGGAGAAAAGGTACTGGAAAGAAATAATGAAAAGAAAGTAATATGAATGAGGGAAATGGGCTGTACTCTGCAACAAAGGAAAAGAATTTGAAAAGGGAAGAAAATAGGGGGTGGACTAAAAAGGAAAGTGTGAAGATAATAGTGAGTGGAAGGGAGTAGCATCTTTTTACTCCATAGTGGTTAAAATGAAAATTACTTTTACAGCACGATTCTAGTTTTGACCTTGTAAATTATGTAGTCAAATTTGCTGTTTCATTTTTCAATTGGTTAACCCCTCTCCAAATGGTTCCTGTTTGTAAAATATGAATTCAAAATACTATTTTAGGTACAAAGAAAATGTGGAAAGTCGAAATTTGAGTCTGGAGAAGCAGCTTAATCGTTATGTGCAAATCTCTCTTGGTGCAGAGGTTTTTCTCTACCCCTGTTTTCGTCTCTCTCTTGAACTGCCTTGGTTTTTATTATTGAGATCCTGTATTGTGCACTTACATGTGTGAATTGTCAAATTATATATTTTTACCTCGTCAGTTGTGGTTGTTGCTTGGTTGATTCTGTTTCTAGCATAGAATTTCTTTCAGCTACTGCTAACTTGTAGTATATGCTAACTAGTACTTCCTTCAATGTGAAATTTCCTTTCTTGTAATAAGCTTAACGGCATGGATATTTGCACTAAACAAACTATTGTTGTCCTTATCTTCTAGGAAAAGCTATGAGAAATAAACTTCGTTACAGATGATTATGTACCTGCCTGGGGATGGATCTCATTGACATTGTGTTTGCTGTACAGTTGTCAGGGCTTACAAGTGCAGATAGGGAGGCTCTACCATTGCTCATTAGAGCTGCAAATATCATGGATGATATTTTTCATCTTCAGGTTGTTAATTATAAACTTTAAGCTTTTTGATGTGATAGGTTCTTCGAATTTCATGAGCAAATAGTGAACTGGTATAGTATGACTGACCATTTGGATATCTTGAAACCTATATTTTGCTTTTGTGACCCATTTTTATTCAAAGAAAGGGCAAGAGATGGGAATGGCTGCTGATGACCCTTTTGCTTATTTTAATGAATACCAACTATTTTCTTGAAAACAATAAAGTATCGCTTTGGTTACAATGTCAACGACTATTAAGCCTTTATCCTTCTATGGTGCCAGTAACATGAATGCTGTTTTTTAAATTCCGTGTTTAGTTGAAAACAAGTTCTCATCAACTTTCAAACATTAATTTTTTTTCTTAGGAAAAGAAAGAGTGTATAGTATTTTCTTTCCTATTAATTGTAGGTCTTCCCTTTCTCCTATTCTGATTGATTTCCCTCCATTTGATTTTTCGACGCCATTTTTGGGTGTTGAAATGTTTTTTACACACATTCTCAAACCATGTTAAATCTGTCTTTCTCATCATGTCATAGTCAATTCTTATTCTATTGATAAAATGGGTTTGCACATCCTCTTTATATCTAGTTGCCCAGAACATTAGATGACAAAAGATTGAGATGGTAATATGCTAATATCCCAGTTTATGGCCTATAATCTCGGTTTATTTTTGTTGTATTGGTATCGAAAAAATTGAGGTCCTTTTAACAGGTTTGGTACAGCAACCCATCTTTAAGAGATTGGCTGAAGCAGCATGCTGACAGATCTAAATTGGACCAGCTGAAGTGGAAGTATTATCAAGTTAACAAAAGCCCGTGGTTTGTGCCTGTTCTATCAATTGCGTTATGTTATCTTTTGTGAAATATATTGTGAAAGGCTGATCGGGAAATTAACTTAGCTGACTTTGTACTGTATATCAAGTTGAGGATTTTTTATGAAAACTGAAGATCTGCATGCAAGAAGATCAGTCATTTAAGTATGTAGGCATTGTCAAGAAATTGGGAATATGCTTAAGTTATAATCTCCCCCCAGTCTTGCCCTGAATTTGAAATTTGTAAATTAGACTTGAAACTTCTGCTTTACGGAATTGTTTGGTGGCATTAGCAATTACTAGTAGTCTGGCATACAGTTGATAGTTGTCATCATTTCCTTCATATGTATCATTTACTTTTAGACCTTTCACAGCCACTTTCTTCTAAGATTGGTGGTATTAGCAATTACTAGTAGTCTGGCATACAGTTGATAGTTGCCATCATTTCCTTCGCATGTATCATTTACTTATAGACCTTTCACGGCCATTTTCTTCTAAGATTGTGTTATACTGTAATTTGTATGCTTGAAAATTTGCTGATGTCATTGCCTTTGCTGGAACTCATGCTGCAGAGTGATACCTGAGCTTATTTATTGAAGATTTTTTACTTGCAGGTCTTGCCTGGATGAAAATCAAGCTTACTTAACCACGGCTGATTCTGCTAGTAAGCTGTTTCCTAAAGGCACAAAGCCTGTAGCAGGGTGGAAAGGTCTTGAGTATAGGACTGCATTTCCTGTTGTCAAACCACCTGGTGCAAATTTTTATCCTCCAGATATGGACAAAATGGTATGATGAGAAGGTTTCTTGTATTTGGTGCTGAGAGTGAACCAGAATCTATTGCATATCATACTTCTTTTTTTCTTAGCTTGTCTTCCATAACTCGTTTAGGTGAATGGTTAAATTCTTATGATGTCCTCAGGAATTTGAATTGTGGAAAAACAGTCTTTCAGAGGTTGAAAAGAGGGAAGCGACAGGCTTTTTCAGTGTTATAAGGAGGCATAGTGCATCCACATTAAATGAGTCTCTGTCTGAAAATTCTGCACTTAGCCTAAGTCATTCTCATGATCTTTATAGCATCCCATATTCATTAGAATACAAGTCCTTACTTGCAAAAGCTGCTGATCTGTTGCATGAAGCAGGAGATTTGGCTGACTCACCTAGGTCCGGTGCCTTCTTGTTCCTCAGGTTTATTCTTCTAAGGTAATAAAATGCCAGTGTTTATCTTCTCATTCTTATTCTTCCTGGTGCAGTTTAAAAAGGCTTCTGCATGGAAAAGCTGATGCCTTTCTTTTAAATGATTACTATGATTCAGATATTGCCTGGATGGATTTGGTAACTATGCTTTAACTGCTTATATTTTAAGTTTCTAGTTCCTTTCCTGTAATTTATGAATTAAGTTTAGGAATTTGTTGATTTAGACTGTTACAGAACGATGCCCTTGAAGTCACAAATCAGGCCCCTGACCACATTTTATTAACTATGATTTTCTCGCTTGTCAGTATCACTAACAATTTATAGTAATGAAATGAGAACAAGGTAGTCACAAGAATCATCTGAGAAAATTGAGTTTATCTGCCATTAATATATTGACTTATTTGTTAGTAGCTATTCTAGTACTTTATGAACTATTCAGAAGCTAAGACCATCATTCAACTTCTTAATACTTGTTTTGTTAAAGGAATCAAAGATGGACATAACTATCGGCCCTTATGAAACATACGAGGATGCTCATTTTGGATACAAGGTACTATTCTAGGGTTATTTGGATACTCATGCTTAGCTTATTTCTTCATTGTCAGTGACTTGAATCACCATACTTTCATGAGCACATTATTATTTGATTTGATGTTCTTCATCCTGAATATGATTTGAATGATGTAATCAAGCAATATTGTATCTTATACAAGTAAATGGATGCTGAATATCCGTCAGATTTCTTTTTAGATCCTGAACTTGTTTTCTTCTGCATTACTGACTCAGCTAATTGATCAGTGTCCATGTAGTTAAAATGAAAACAGCGTCAAGAAATATATGGATGGGCCCTCTTTTAACTAAGCTTATGACCAAGTTAGGGTTCTTAATCCTGTATATGATATGAATGTGGTCAGATTATATTGTATCTTTGACAGCTACATGACTTGCGGAATATATTCTGGAACATTTGAAATCCTGAACTCACTATTGTCTCTGTTACAGACTACGCTAACTGATGATTGTCAATGTGGCTTAAGATAAAAAATAGTCTCCAGAAATATTTGGATGAGCATTCTTGTGTTTATAATAGCAATAGATTACAGGTTATTGTTTAAAGTAATATTCTTACTCTTATTACAATGAGCTTCAAAGTATTAGTAAACAGACGGGTGCCAACTTCTCTTAAGGTTCTAGGGCAGTTGAGACTGCATCTGTATGCATTGTGGCCAATAAAAAATGGAAATTCGACCGTTAAAGACACGCTCTCTGTATTGCATAATAGAAAATCTGGAATCATGCAGTAGTACGATTCCTTATGTACTTCCCATTGATTGTCTTTAGAAAAATCTTGGACCTGGGACTTTGTCTCGTCATTTATTGTGTACCTTCTGGGTCTGTAAAATGTTAAAGTTTGACATGCTATACCCATTTCCATTATATTTAAGATGACAGTAATTGATGAAAAAATTATGTATTTAATTCTCCCTGAGCAGGAGAATAGTCTAACTAGAAACTTCAGAGGACCATGAAACATAGAGCCTAGTGCATTTACGAGTACTTGTATTCCTTTGTGTGGAATTTAGAATGGAAGGTCTCTGTTCAATTCATTTCTTCTTGAGGGTAATACGCCAGCTCATTTTACATTCTCCAGGCAACATTTGAAGTGTTCATAGGGATTCGTGATGATAAAGCAACAGAACACGTCAAGCTATTTGGCGAACAGTTACAGGTGCTCTATCTGATATCATGACATACTATTTTTACGTTTGATCTTTAATTCTCCCTGAGGCCATTCACTGTTTGCTTCCTATAATTCTTATTGCCTAGGTGCTTGAGAAGAATCTTCCAATGGATAATGTTTATAAGTCTGAAGATGTGATAACTGCTCCTATTCGGGTTATCAGGCTTCTTTATAATGCAGGGGTAAGTCTACACATTGTATAGTTTAGCATTTGATTGGCATATTATACTCGTCAATATGTTCAACTCCCACTATGAAGGAACGCACATCCCCGCTCAGGGTGGTTTTCACATTTGAGAATAGTTATTCATTTTCCTGGGAAATGTGCTACTTTTTTTACTTTTAACCTTTCATAGGGATTTATATTTAAAGGTTATGTAAATATTCTGGTACTAGGTACTGAAAAATAAGCATAAATGTAAATATTCTGGTACTAGTTGAAGTCCATCTAGAAGTGCTCGCCTTTTGTTACATTTTTTAGGCCTTCGAGCTCGGTATTTTATTATTTTTCTGCAGCTATTTCTACTACAAATTGATCATTACTCTGTTACATTTGTTTTAAAAGGAAATCACCTAAATGAACTTCAATATTTTCTTACACAACAAATTTACCCAAATGAACCACGAGATTTTGTGCATTCTCACAGTGAAAGAATTATTTAAAAGTAGAACAACAAAATAGAAGAAAATACCTTATTTATTAAATGTTGGTTGAAATAATATTTTTATGCAGAAGAACATTGTTTAATAAGGATATTACTGTTGATAAACAAACATAAGTTTTCGCATAGTTGTTGAGATTTTCTTTCAAGAGTGGATCCTGCTCAAATTCCATCCTGGATCTGCCACTGCATTTACGTCAGAGTTTGATTCTCTGATTTTCCTATATGATATGAGGGTCGGTCTTCAGCTTTACTACATATGCATACATGAGGCTAAATCGTATCAATGGTTTCGGGGAAGACCAGTATAACCTAATTATTGCTGAATTAATATCTTTTGGCAGGATGTGAAGGGCCCCCAAACTGTTGCATTCAATCTTCCAAATGATGAACGCATTGTAAAAGATCGAGGAACATCCATGGTCATTCTCAAAAATGTCTCTGAGGCGAAGTATGGCATCTTTCTTCAATACAAATATTTTTTAGATCTTTTGGATGCCCAATCAGATCTGTGGCTGCATAAAGTAGTTCCTTCTAACCATTTGAGTTGCTTTGCGCTGTTTACTCTGTTAAAAGTTTAACTTGCTTTTGAAATGCAGGTTTATTCATATTCTTCAGCCAATAGCTAATGTATGTATTTCGAAGGAGCAAAGGGAATATGTAGATTTTGATTCTTTCTTCACGCACACAATATGTCATGAATGCTGCCATGGTATTGGTCCCCATTCAATAGTTCTTCCTGATGGGAAGAAATCTACAGTTAGACTGGTAATTAGATTCTTTCATGAAATTTTAACGGCTTGTGCTTATGGTCCATGTGGATTCTTGAATAATTTAGTAGCTGTGCTGCCTTTCGAGTTTTATCTCATGCAGCAGGCTTCTTAATATTTTTGCCCTTATGCTTTCTTGTATGCCATGGCTTAGTCTAACTAACATATATTGAACGGGTGTTATTTGACATCAGACACATCGACGAAGCCTGAACCCTTAATATTACTGTTATAAAAAGAAGAATAGATGGTAGCGATCTCTGTTCAACATTGTCATGAAGTCTTTGTAGCGTTGGCAGCCTAAGTTCTTGGATTGGATTTTAAGTTTGAAACCTTGGGAAGAGGTGTTTGTGACTTGGAAAGCGCTTTAAACTGTATTATGTTTATTAGCTTTCCTCCATTTTGCTGAATTATCTATATTCTTATTTTCCTTTGCCATCATCTTCTGCCTGCAAAGAGATCATAGCTATAACTTGTGAATAGACAATAAGGTTCTTCATTGGAAATTCACATTGATAGCCTGCATGTAGTAATAGACAGTAATCCAAGGGTATCTGATGATGTTTATACGTTGATAGTAATTTTACCGAGTGCCTTTTTCTTGTGTTGGGATAGAGAGGGGGAAGGGAAGATGTGGAGATGGAGTGTAATGTACTGACAAAATGCAGACAAGGTTTAATCGTGTGCTCCTGAAAAGAAGTTAATGCACTTAAATGAAGTATTTTTCATCCTTGAAGCACTTCCGCTAATTGATTTTTTTTTTCTACTGTTATTGCATCTTTCATGAATGGATAAAGGAGCTGCAAGAACTTCATTCATCCCTTGAAGAAGCAAAGGCTGATATTGTTGGTCTTTGGGCCCTGAAGTTTTTGATTGGCAGGGTAAGTTCTCGTTGTTTCAGATTAGGTAGCTTAAGAAACATTATTTCCATTTTTGTATCTGGCTATGGGACTTGCATTATGGTAAAAGTTACTCTACAACTGTATGGTTTATCTTAAGCATTTTCGCCACATTCATTATTGGAAACCTTTTCTGTGTTCAGTTGTGTCTATAAAGCATTGCTAGCACTATGGCTTATAAAAAAAATCCTCAACAACATGTTACAACTTACAATCATGGAGTACAGAGGACCCAATAATTCTACTCAATCAGCATTATTCATATTTACTATAGCACACGAATATTCTAGATAGAGTCTATGTAATAATTTCCTCGACTTCCCAGGGTTTTCTTCCCTGTAGCCTGCTCAAATCCATGTACGTGTCTTTCCTTGCTGGGTGTTTCCGCTCTGTTCGCTTTGGGCTGGAGGAGGCTCATGGGTAAGCTGTTTATTTCCTTCAACA
>JAULKM010000009.1:10512439-10534212 GCA_032355605.1 Rubia tinctorum
ATTCCTTCTTCAACACAACCTATCCATATTTGCATAATTTCCACAAATTGCCAACTAGATAAATCTGGACTTTACAGTATCTTCATAAACTTCCAGGGTCGGTTCAATGTATTTTGGGCTCTGTATGATATTTTTTTTGGCTCTTCTATATTGTTGAGTGTGTCTCTTGAAAGACGATTTTTTCATTAATTATGGAAAGACCAAGATTTAAACGGTAAATTAGAAGAAATCAAGATAAAATTTTTTGGGTTGCATTAATCGGGTCATAAACTAACAACTATTGCACGTTGCATAATAATTTTTTAATATTGCAACTAAAACATTTTATCTTTCGATAATTCTAAATATTATTATTATATAAATATAAATATATATATATATATATATTATGATACAATTTAATTATTGATAAAAAGTGCTCATCTCGTGAAAGACAATTTATTCATAAAGTATAGAAAAATCAAGGTTCAATCCGCAAATTAAAAAGAAATAAAGATTAAAAAAAATTTGTTGCACTAATCGGGTTATAAACTTATAACTACTGCACATTGAATAATAAAATTTTAATATTCCAACTGAAACATTTTTACCTTTATATTATTTTAATTAAACCTTGTATTTCCATAAATCTATGGAAATACGGTCTTTCTGAAGGCTTTGTCTTGATAAAATATTTATAAACCATCACTTTAGTGAAACACCATTATCATTATTAACATTGTATGCATGCGAATTTCATATAATATGAAAAATGATCAATTTTTTAAAGATTTAATTGTAATATAGTTTCATTTCACGGTTTATGATAAATAATTTTTTAAATAATCATACAATTTTTTAAATTAGATGATATTTTTTAACTAATTAAATTTTGTGCAATTGAATTATAGATATCCATTTTCTTCTTCTTCGAATATTTTTTAAAAATTTATTGCGATTAATTGATAACATTGTGCTTTTTTCACTACCATGATCAACGAATCATTTCTGGCAAAAAAAGACATTCCAGAGAAAATCAAATTTTATTAAATATTATAGGGAAGATCAAAGAATATTGTACTTCGTACATCATTATCAGAGGAAATTAACAGTAAAAATTTGATATTTCCAGCACAACAGTAGCAAAACCATGGTCAAATATAAGAGGGGATCATTTATAATGATCAAAAAATTATATACATTAGATCTAAATTTTTTTAATTAGGGGTATAGTCAGCAAGTCATGATTAATTGATTGAAATAGATTAACACCAAATAAAGAAATTTTATAATTTGATACAAAAAATATAAATTCATCATTTTAGAGAAATAAATAAAAGTTATGTAGTTTTAAAATGTCAATATTTTATAATTATTAATTATAAAAATTAATTTAAATTTAATATTAATATTAGTATTAAAATAAAAAAAATAAAATATAATATACATTAATGAATTATTATTATTAATATTATCACTTATCACATATTGATATGAACTAAAATAAGTCATTTCTAAAGGTTAATTAACAAAAAATAAATAAATTCGTACAAGAAAAATTACAAATAAAATTTACAGTGTATTAAATAGTTTATTTGAAAGGATTTACATATAAAATATTTTAGTACATTATCTATATTTATACAAAGCATTTTACATTGATTAATTTTCTCAAAATTTAAATTTTTTAGAAACACTTACATAAACAAAAAAAAATACTCCATCTATTATTCTATATGTTTAACATAGTAATTTTAGGTATTTTTCTAGGCATATTAAATTGTGGGGAGAGAATCTATTACAGAAAGGGGAAAAGAAGTATAAGTAGATGAAAATGATTCACTTAATGTCATGAAATGTGAAGTTTGGTTTTACCTTAATTGTTTAGTTACTACAACTATGTTCCAACATGAATAAAATAACCAAGTATGTAAACATAGACTTGATTATGCAGTTCGGTGAAATTTACCCACATCTGCGAGGTCTAGCCCAGTTCAGAATAAATCCACTAATCCGAAAGATATCGTACAATGTATACCATACACTTATACTTATATTTTCTAAATACAACATGTGGATTTTGCAACCTCCCCTTGCTACCGATATACCTTGATCAGACTCCCTCTGACCTCGAAACTCGTCGACGCTGAATCTCCTCCTCCCGAGGAATTAAGGTTTCCTATTCTGAACTTAAATCAAAAGAGCTTTGATCATGTTGGAACACCAATGAAAACTCTCGGCTACTCTCGATGTGTATAATATGAATACAGACTCTTTCAATTAATTTCGTAAGTAGCACAGTCACAATGTTCACAATATTTATACATTCGATCGCACATCTTTAGTTTCTTGTGCGCATGAAATTCTATCTCAATAAAATATTCTGATAACAATCAAATCCCTTTGAGATAGGAGTTCATTAATCTAATCCCTTGAATTAAGCAATTAAAATATTTCATCCATATCTTTACCATGACCGAATATACCATATCATTCCTATCCCATAAATATAGGAATTGATATATTCTCCAACTAATCACAACTCGGATGAAATGTATGCTTCTCTCGGATTCCATAACTAGTTTCATTTCTTCGCAAGTCATACCTTAGTTGATGTTACAACACAACATTCCATATTTGCATAATTTCGACAAATTGCCAACTCAGATAATTCTGGACTCTACAATCTCCCCCTTTTGTAACACCCCAGATCCACGACCCACTTGCCGCACATAAGTATCGCGTCGGACTGGAAGTGCTACCGAGAACCCAACAAATTGGATTACTCAAATGTAATAACGAGCAAATACAATTATGCGCAAGCAATTTAGAAAATCCAAACCTAACTTACTATTACAGTGAAAGTCTTAATACAAGCATTAAACATGAGTTTTAAATAAAGTACATGCAAAAGTTCTAAAAGATCCGGTAGGGATCGGTTTTACGTTAATATTTTACATAAGTATAATACAACCTAAACCAAAAAGTTCTAAGGTTTGCCCATGATCCTTCCCTAAAATAAGTGAAGGTACAAATGTACTTCACTCTAACTGTTCTGCTACACCTGTTAAGCTCCTTGTTTAATGAGGTTCCATCACCAATATTTACCAAGTTATATTTATTGATCACATATAGCAAATAACCACAAAGGTCCTAACATATAATAAAAGGATACAGGTGGGATATGCCAAGACGTAGCCAAGTTCCTATATGGTTACTGTGACTAGCATCAGGGCATAACCCTACAGTAGTGCCCGAAGGCTACACGATCCAGAAATCTATATCCGTCAACCACACTCAATATGTTCAGTTATGAGCTCGTAGCAGTAACAGATGGTTATGCTATAGCATACCAGAAAGGCCACGAGTAGCCGATCTAGTTGTACGCTCTCATCGCATGACTCTCATCATATAGTTATCATCGCATGGTTCTCACCCGAATTTTTGTTCTTGTGTCTCTCATCTCATGGCTCTCATCGCATGACTCTCATCACATGCCTCTCATCACACGACTCTCATCACACGACTCTCATCGTATTTAATTAACATTCAAGCTAGTTGTCAATATTTGATTTCAATTGAAACTTTAATATTAAGAGGATGAACTATGAAATTCTAATGACGTAAATATTTTATTAATCTCTCAAATTATTTCTTATCTATCTATTACATTTATTGTTCCTTTAAATGCGCAGATTGTATACCCCACTTTCTTCCAAATTTGGCGTACTTATTCATTTTCTCTTCCTTAAATGAATCCTTTAATAAAATCAATATTTTTATCATTGTTACTATTATTTACGTATTTGTTTACCTATTTATTTATCTCATTTCATTCTATTTTATGTTAAAATTTCTTGTAGGGTTTTGAGTTAAAGCTAGAAATCGTTGAAGAAAGTAGATAAGAGAATATGATTTTATGGTTAAAGCCTAGTTATTACGTATGACTGACTTCATTAAGGTCGAGAGTTCACAGTCTTCCCCCCCTAATGAATTTTGTCCTCGAAATTCACATTTTCCGTAAACAACTCTGGGTACTTATCCCTCATTTCAGTTTCTAGTTCCCAAGTTGCTTCCTCAACCTTATGGTTTCTCCACAACACTAAAACCATAGGGATCTCTCCGGTTTGCAAGGTCTTAATTTTTCGATCCACTATCCTTACAGGATTCTCTTCGTACACCAGTTTTTCATTCAATGATACCTCCTCATGTTTTAATACGTGTTCAGGGTCAGGGTGGTACTTCTTCAAGAGTGATACATGGAAGACATCATGTAATCTCCCTAGTTGGTCAGGCAGGTTAAGTCGGTATGCAACTGGTCCGACTCGCTGGGTAATCTCAAAAGGGCCAATGTACCTAAGACTTAATTTTCCCTTCTTACCATGCCGGATGAGACCCTTTTGAGAAGTCACTTTCAAGAATACCCGATCTCCAACTTCAAACTCCAAATCCCTCATTCGATGGTCTGCGTAACTCTTCTGTCGACTCTGGGATGTTTGTAGGCACTGCCTTATAAACTTGACTTTTTTCCATGGATTCCTCAATCCAAGGTATACTGGCAAGTGGGATAATCTTCTTCTCTTCAACCTCCTCCCAAAAGAGGGGTGTCCGACATTTCCGACCATGGAGTACTTCACAGGGGGACATACGGGATGGCTAATAAATATTGTTGTAAGCAAATTCTACCAAAAGTAAGCAAGCATCCCAACTTCCCCCAAAATCCATAACACAACTTCGAAGTATGTCTTCCAGTGTTTGGATTGTTATCTCTGACTGTCCATCCGACTGTGGATGGGCAGTGGTACTAAAGTTTAACTTGGTTCCCAATTCTGTTTGCAATTGCCTCCAAAATTGGGAGATGAACCTTAGGTCCCTATCTGACACAATAGTTACTGGCATCCCGTGTAGTCTTATGATTTCTCAAGTATACAGAGCTTTCAAAATTTTTAGGGAGTATTTAACGTTGATCGAAATAAAGTGAGCCGTTTTGGTTAATCTATCAACCACCACCCAAATCGGGTCATAACCCTTCTGTGTCTGAGGTAATCCCATCACGAACTCCATCGTGATGTGATCCCACTTCCATTCAGGAATCTCCAATGGTTGTAGTAACCCTGATGGTTTCTGATGCTCGGCCTTGACTTGCTGACACACCAAACATCGCGCTACATATTCTGCTATGTTCTCTTCATGTTTTCCTAACAGTATTTCTGTTTCAAGTCCTGGTACATTTTGGTCCCTCCTGGGTGTACCGTATATTTGGACCAGTGGGCTTCCTTCAACACCCTTTGTTTGATCTCAAAATTTCGAGGTAAGTAAAACATGCCTCTACATGTCAGAACTCTGTCACTGTCTACCTCAAAGTCCGGTAACTTCCCTTCAGTAGTAAGTTTTCTCTTCTTCATTAATACTTCGTCAGATTCTTGAGCCGTTTTAATCTCCGTGGGTAAAACAGATTGTACCCTTAGATTGGAGAACACGAGCCAGTCAGGTTTAACCTCGCAGTCCCAACTCCTTCCCCGTGATAACATCTCAGTCTGCCTCATCTTGATCTGCGCCAAATTCATCTTCCGGTTCAAGGCATCCACCACCACATTCGCCTTGCCGGGATGATAATTGATCACACAATCGTAGTCTCCCAAAAACTCCATCCAGCGACGTTGGCGCATATTCAGGTCTTTTTGAGAAAACAAGTACTTCAGATTCTCATGATCCGACATTACTTCAAACGTGACTCCATATAAGTAGTGTCTCCATTTTTTCAAAGCGAGCATCACCGTTTTGAGTTCAAGGTCATGGGTGGGATAATTCTTCTCATAAGTTTTCAACTTATGAGAAGCATAAGCAATCACGTGGCCCTTTTGCATCAGTAAACATCCTTGACCATCTCCCAAAGCATCGCTATACAATGTAAATCCATCATTTCCCTCCGGAAGCGCAAGAACTGGGGCAATGGTCAAGCGTTTCTTCAGTTCTTAGAAACTGGCTTCCGTCTTGTCATTCCATTTATACTTGACTCCCTTCTGAGTTAGACGGAACAAAGGAGACACTAGCTTAGAGAAGTCTCTAACAAAGCGTCTATAGTATCCAACCAGTCCTATAAAACTTTGAATTTCCGTACTATTGGTCGGCACCTTCCAATTTATGATGGTTTTGACCTTAGAGGGGTCCACTGATATCCCTTCCTCACTAATCACGCACCCCAAATTTTTTAATTGGTTTAGCCATAATTCACATTTGCTAAACTTGGCATACAATTTATGTTCCTTAAGTAGTTGTAACACCTTCCTTAGGTGTACCTCATGCTCCTGCTGGGATTAGAATAGACCAGGATGTCGTCGATGAAGATAAGACAAAATCTTCTAAGTGGGACCGAAAGGCACGATGCATGAGATCTATGAAAGCGGTTGGCACATTGGTCACTCCAAATGGCATTACCAGGAATTCGTAATGACATATCGTGTGTCGAAAGCCATATTGGACAAGTCCTCCCTCTTAACCTGTAACTGGTAGAACCCTTGTCGTAAGTCCAGTTTGGAAAATACGAATGCTCTTTGGATCTGATCAAACAACTCCTCAATAATTGGAAGATGGTTCTTATTCTTAACTTTCATGTTATTTAGGCCTTGATAATCGATACACACCCGCAGAGAGCAGTCTTTCTTCTTAACAAACAACACCAGGGCTCCCCAATGTGAGGTACTTGGTTGGATGAACCTTCGATGTAACAAATCCTGAAGTTGAATTTTCAACTCTTGGAGTTCTAGCGATGCCATACGATAAGGGGTTTGAGAGATTGGCGCAGCTCCCGAACTACCTGTATATCTTTTCCCTTCAACTGGTATGCTGGATTATTCATGATATAAGCCAATGAGCCTTGACGCCAGCAACAAGTAATGAGGAAGATCTCTTCCTTCTCACATCTACTTCATTTGGGGTCTCCCCCGGCCGACACAACTTAACTTCCTCCATATGACAGTTTAATTGGTCATTGTTATTAGCAAGCCAGTCCATGCCACATATTATTTCATATCCTTTTAAGGGTAGGGAAATTAAGTCTGTGGGTAATTCCCAACACCCCACATTTACCCCACAGTTTTTACAAACACGTCCAATTAGGATTTTAGTGTCATTCATGGGAGTGCTAACTTCTAACTCATAAGGTAAGTCTTCTATCCTATCTTTCATGTTTTTAAGAAAGGAATAGCTAGAAAAAGAATGAGAAGCACCATGATCAATCAAAACTTTAGCTAGTTTACCCAAGATAGGGAGGGTACCTTCGATGACCTCGGTCGAAACGGGGGCCTCATTATCATCCAAGGCGTAAACTCGAGCTTGTACATTCAGCTTGTTGCTCCTGTTATGTTCTCCTTTCTGAGCAGGTTTAGCCATCGAAACCTGTGACCTATAAGGTCGAGACGATGCCCTCAGTTGGAGTTGTGAGCACTGCGACGCCAAGTGCTCGGAACTCCCACATCGCAGACATTTATTAGCCTTTCTCCAACAATCTTTCTCTTCATGATTTCCCTTCCCGCCTAACGTGCATCGACCCCGAGGTGTTTCTTTTGGACCACCACTAGGGTTTGGACAACGGTACAGGGCCCACAGTTGGGGTATATACCTTCTAGGAGCTTAGTTTCCCCCAAAGTTTGAACCTTGTGTGCCTGAGTGTTATATCAATTGGGACTTCACATTCGCTTGTCTCGCCTGGTGGATGACATGTAAGGAATTCTTGGTTTTTTCACCCTGCAAGACGATTTGACGGCTGCATCATAGTTACTTTGATATGTCGGGGCTAAGGCATCCCTCAATTCCAACCTTAACCCTTGAACGAATCTCGTCTTCCTCTCATCATCCGTGGAGACTAGTTTCTCTGCAAACTTAGAGAGTTTGGCAAACTTTTCTTCGCACTCCACCTCGTCGCCCTTCATCTCTGCAATCGTCCGTCGTTCCTCATCGGCGTTGGTGTATTTCGTTCCTCGCCTGCAAGCGGCCGGCATATTTTCTTATTTTGCGTCTTTCCCGTCGGCTTCACCCCCTAAAATAAGGCATCGTCCAAAATGGTAATCTCTCGTCAATATGTGTTGGATATTTCCCCAGTTGTTACCTCTGATTCCCCTTATAGAGTTGGTTTTGTTCATTGTTTGAGATTTAAAGGTAAAATGTTCCATTGGGGTGAATTTCCTAGGGCTTTTATAGTTTTTAGAATTTTGCATGTTTTATTGTGAATTCTGGGCTCGTGGAGATGTTAGGGTTTGTTTTTCTTGGCTGTGTTAGGGTTATTTATGGTGTTAAGCAGGGGCTGGTTGTGAAGTCCTATAATGGATGGGTTTAGTTTTGTTTCATGTAATGTCAGAAAAGGGGAAGTTTTTTCATAATTTTTTGTTGTGTTTTGAATGGCTGTAATGTTAGGTGGTTGTTGTGGATTTACTTTGGTGCCTTTTTTGGATGTAGTTGCTGTAATTTGCTGTCTTCCTTGTGGCTCTTGTATGTTGTAAAGGCATTCGGGTATTCATTTCTCAAATGTCCATTGTGCTGAAATAACCTTCATTTTATTAACTATGTGCAGAAATAACCCTGTCTTTTATATTGGAAGTGCAGATATAACCCTGACTTTATTGACTATGTGCTGAAATAACCATGTATAACTCTGAGGGGTATTTCGGGCACAATTTTTTTAAATTTTGCTAAAGGTTATTTTAGTCATTTCCTTTTTCTCTTTGCCATAATTTACATGGTTAACACCGGAAAGATAGAGTTTGGGCATATCAGCACAATTTTTCCAAAAGTTAGGGTTAGATTGACACATACAATAATAAGTTAGAGTTATGTTGGCACTTTGTGAGATTGCAGGGTTATATTGACACTTTCAGCCTAAAGTCAGGGTTATAAAGTTGGAACTGACATGTTACAACTTACAATCATGGAGTACAGAGGACCCAATAATTCTACTCAATCAGCATTATTCATATTTACTTTAGCACACGAATATTGTAGATAGAGTCTGTGTAAATATTTTCCTCGACTTCCCAGGGTTTTCTTCCCAGTAGCCTGCTCAAATCCATGTACGTGTCATTCCTTGCTGGGTGTTTCCGCTCTGTTCGCTTTGGGCTGGAGGAGGCTCATGGGTAAGCTGTTTATTTCCTTCAACAATATGCCTTGTTTTTCGTCTAGTAACTAACTGCTTTGTCACGCTGGTATTTCAGGAAAGGGCAGGCACTGCAGTTCAATTACTTGTTCGAGAAAGGTGCCATTGTTCAGCATCCTGATGGAACATTTTCCGTTAATTTTGACAAGGTATGTTTTCATCGCTCTACACTTGATAGTCCTCATTTTAATTGAAACTAAACTAATGAATTGCTAACATCTTTCTTTCCTATTGTGTTTCCATCTGAAGGTTGAAAGTGCAGTTGAGAGCCTGAGTCTAGAGATTTTAACCATACAAGCAAGAGGTGACAAAAGCGCAGCTACAACGCTGCTTCAGAAATACTGTGATCTGACTGAACCACTTAAAGATGCTTTGAGAAAGTTGGAACTGGTTCAGGTATGTAGATTACTGATATCTTTCCCTCCTCATGAAGCTTCAGGACTGAAAAACAAAACCAAAAACACCATAGGGCGGGTAGAAATTTCCCCGTTTAGTTGCCCTTTTGCGCGCCATGCACGATTTCTGCCCTTCTATCTGTTTGCAGCAATGTGTTCCATTCTTATGCTCTGCTGGATTGTTTTTCCTCCACTACATCTGACTCGTTTGCGCTCCTGCTTTTTCAGGTTCCTGTGGATATAATTCCTGATTTCCCCATCGCGGAAGAGATTTTGCGCGGAGAAATTTGAAGTTGATGGTTTTTTTAGCTTTCTTTCAGCTTTGAACGAAATTATGGGATTCATAAATGGCACCATCTGAAATTGGGGGGGTTTATGGGGTTTCTGGCCTGAACGACGATGGATTTTGTGAAACATTTGCAATACATACAATGAGTCTCTTTGATTGAAAGGAAAAAGGCTGCATAACATTGATGGTCATCAACATCAAATCTTATAACAAGAGAGCGTTACAATGTTTGATTGATATCATATTTTTTTTTTCAAACATAAATAAATTATACGGGACTTGATTTCACTATGACACGGGTCAACCCCACCAGAATTCCAATAATCCAAGGCTGTGAGCTTGTCATACCGATTACTGCTGCTATTTCGTTTTTCCAAGCACAATAACTAAATGCTTGAACGAGCTCGTCATATATCTATTATTGCTGCTACTACTCTCTCTCCAAGCATAATCACTAGTAATGATAGTGATTCATATTGTGGGTCATATTGTGGGTCATTGCAACTTGATTCACAAAGTTATTGAAACGAAAAGTTTCAAGATTGGTCTAACACGAGACTTTCTTAGCTAATTTACGATATTTTAAAAACTATAGCAAACTTACATAAGAAAGTCCACTGTTAAACCGAGTAACAGACAGACCAATCATGAAAAATCTCATTTTAACAACTTTAGAGTCAAATTATAATCATTTATGCATTGCGACATATTTTAAATTTTTTAAAAAAATTACAGGAACTCCGTTGCAATAAACAAAGACAAGTATCAAATCTCTCCATTAATTATATCAATTCAAGGCAAAGTGTGATTCCAAAAAGGAAAAAAATAAAAATAAACTCCATAAAATGGAAAAGTGGAGAAAGAGACGCACGCAACAACGCAACGCAGGAATTTGTTATTCTGGCGTGGATCCGACCCGGACGCTCTGACCCGAAACGCAACACGTGTCACGACTCTCGGACTCGGACCGTCTCTCTATCTTCTCTTTCCCACTTAAAAGCTTCTTCTGCCACCCCGGATTTCCCGGCATTCTCTCTTGTCGCCGGCGGTGTTTTCCGACCACTACCCCGTCAGAATAGAGCTAAAAATCACACAGATTCTCCTTTTCATCTTCTGCTGTAACTGGATTTCCTAACCTCCTATGGCTTCAGACGACGACGACGAAACCCTCGTCCAATTCCTCGAATCCGAAATCCTCTCCGAAACCTCCGATCAGGTTATATGAATATATACGACTTTTATGAATTAACCTCCCTGTATGTTTGATAAAAATTAAAATTTTGATTTCTGGTCCAGTTATTTTCTGAAAGGATTTCCTCATTATACCTCGAAGTCGAGAATCTGCCTAAAATTTGCCTTTTTTTTTTGTATTCTAAACATGTATAGCATAGGAATGATCTTAAAAATAGGAAAAGGGCTGTTTTTTCTCTCTTTAATGCATGTGTTTGTCAGATTAAAATTTGTTTAAAGTATGACTGGTAGTTAAGTAATGATTTTGATGTATATGTAGGTATAAAATGTTGACGTATAAAAGATGTTTATGGTTCAGTTTTATGCATGTGTTCTTCTTATGTGCCTACATGAATTTCCTTGTAATGTGAAAAAGTGGATGATTTCTTGCAGGAGGATGTAAAGGGGGAAGAGACTGATGTGAGGCAAAGTTTAGACGAGGAAGAGGTTGAGATGAGGAAGGAAGAGGAGGAGAATGAGGAAGAGGAGGAGAAGGAAGTAAACAAAATGCTTATGGAAGAGGGCTGTATCAGTTGTGAGGACGAGGACAAGGGTGAAGGGGATGAGAGGGTACTAAAGCGAAGGAGAGTTGAGGAAGTTGAAAATAAGATGCCCTTGGCTTTGACAGCGTGTAACATGTTGTCTTCAGTTGAACTGGAAGCTGCACCATTATCTTCGGAGAAGGTTGAAACTGCCGTAGTTAAGGGAAGTGATGCAAGTAGTAGTGATATGGTACCAATGCGGAAGATGATAAAACCGGGGAGTTTAGGCAAAATGCCTCCTGAACTGTTCCGTAACATACTTAAATTTCTCTCCTCTGAGGTACTAGTGCTTTTGTTTGTTCATTAAACTGAAAATATTCAGTTATATATTTTGTTCAAATTTCTCTCTCATTGTGGATTGCAGGATCTTGTTTCTTGCTCTTTGGCATGTAGATCCCTCAATTTGGCTGCTTCCGATGAGTCTTTGTGGCGCCGCCTGTGAGTAATATTTTTTTGCATGTACAGTGTGTGCTTAATTGTGGGCACACATGTTTTTAGCTTGAATGGTACCTGAACAGCTAAATCAGTTCAATAACAACTATGACTAAGCTTTTATCGGATTTATGGCTCTTATCTTGCTATCATGTTCAGTCAAGATATTCTTTAGTTTATACTTCAATTTATTAACTAAAATCACTAGGACTTTCCTTTTTAAGCATTAATTGTTCAGCTGAAAGATGTTTATAGTTACCGAGATATGGGGTGGGAAAGCACCGTTAATGAGGCACTAAAACAAAAGCATGTAATCAATACAATATTTAAGTATGGCTGGATTACTCACAAATGAACTTCATTGAGTTTGAAAGAGCGAGTGTTGATGAGTAGTTGGGAACCATTTAAAGGGTTGATCTTGGTGTAGTAACAAATTTTCCATCATGCCTGAACTAATAGTTAATTTCGCCTGACTAGATCGCGAGAAACCCCAACTGTTTTTTCTTGAGCGATGAAAATGTTGACAGAAGAATTTGTCATCTTACTTAACACCTAGTAAAATGAAGAAATGCAACTTTTGGCATGTAAGTTTAAGTGTTGGTGTCCTGAGTTTGTGCACATATTCTCTTTACAGTTGAAAACCATGGTTTCTGTGCACATTATTATGCCTCTTAAAAACAGTCCTGAGTTGCTGCATGCGTTTTGTTTGCACTTGGAGATGCTAACATTTCATCTGTAACTTAAAATCTCTTAGGTATTCACTTCGGTGGGGCCTGCTTCCACCCAAGACGTTTCGAGAATCTGCTTGGAAAAAGCTTTACATTCAGGTATGTGCTGATTAAACTGAACAGTTACCTTTGTGAGCTTCTCAGAGTTTGAGCAGCATCATGTCAAAGGCATAGTATGCTTAGTATAATTTTATAGTAGGTCTACTTTATTTATGCTCTGATATCAACTTTAGAATTTAAGCAGTGATGTTTTCTTTTCTTCTTATTCTCTTTCATTAGCGAGATGAAGAGGACATGGTGGAGTCAGTTAGGAACTGTCCGCCAGAATTTAAAGAGTATTACATACAAATGCAGACTGCAAAGAGAAGCCAAGCACCTCTTCCTTCTCAGGTATGCAGGGAATTGCCACCGGATTTTTTCCCCTCAATTAATTTGAGTTGAAACCATTCGATGTAGGACTCTGTTCTCTCTCAGGATAGACATGTATCCATATGCCTGTGTGTCTCAGTATAACATGAAAATACTAAACAAATAGATATTTATGTAAGTGCGTGCCTTTTCTTAGCATTCCTTTTGGCTTGGCAGTAATTCTTATTTCTAAAAGCAAAATGGGTAGGTGAGAAAGTCAAGGTTTTGATTTCTCAATGTATGGACTTTGGCACTGTTGAAAATATGGAAGTAGGGATCAAATGGGTATTTTTGTGAAGTGGAAGGTGTAGTAGAGAGAGGGAATGACTCTATTTTAATCAAGTTTTGGGAAGAACTTGAAGCTATAGTATAGAAAATGGAGAATCATGGAATTGAAGTAGTTGAAATAAAGATATTTACAATCTATCTTTGAAGAACGTGGTGACTTGGTAAGGTATTATTAATTCAAGTGGTTGCACTAAATAGAGTGCATTCTCTTTTGGCTGTCTATTTTAGAATAAATTGATCGCCTTACAAGTCTCAAGTAGCTAATCCTTTTGCCCTTATCCTACCTTAATGATAATATCAAAGATGGAAGAAAGTTGTTTTATATCGAGGAGAATGCTACTAAGAGGAATTTCACCTTGGTTTGCATTTGAATTCATATTTTGCTTTACAGTGCAATACCTGTCCCTAAATGCTATCTATGGAATTATTTTATATTTTGTTTTTGTTTGTCTTCCTTTCTTATTGTTCATCTTTGTGCTACGTGAAGTGCGCATCTAAATGACTTGCATTTGAAATACGGTTTCCTGTTTGAATGTTAGGTGATTGACGACCGGGTAATTATCGACAAGACTGTAACCGATCAAGTTTCTACATGGAAGCGCAGTAAAGGTCTGACTGATAAGGTGGTTTCAGATCATGCTTGCTCTGGGTAACCTGTACTTATTTTCATATTGGTGATGCTTTCGTCTGCGAGAAGACTGGAAATGTCCACGGTAAGAGTGGAAACTACCAAGATAGGTTTCAGTTGCGATTACAACTCTGGTTCAACCTTGCTTGTTTCTCTTCCTAATTCTGATTTTGCATTCCTGAATTCTGTTAAGAATTGAAGCTTCATTTAACTCATGGTTTCGATCATGGTTTCGATAGGTTTCAGTTGCGATTACAGCTCGGATTCAGCCTTGCTTGTTTCTCTTCCTTCTTCTGATTTTCCTAATCCAGAAAATACATTTAACCTTATTGCTTTTATTAATGCTTAAAATCATATGCTCAAATTAAAGCTAGGATGCACTTGATATGCAAAAACCATGCGTGATAAACTAAGTTGCCCGCACACGTTCTATGCCTGGTTAGGCTACATATTTTGGTTCCTGTTCACCTCAAATGAGGATACATTTAATCTGTACTAAATTAAGTTGTTAAAATAGAAAACTATTGATACCAAATTACAAAAACCGATACTGGTATGTCTTTTTTGACCATTTTGTTTACTTGACCACAAAATCTAGCTTTTCTTCTCTGTTTAGCTGAAATTTTACCTTTTTTTTTTCTTCTGTGCATCGGTATGTGTCTATTCTGTGTGCCTATTTGTTAATTTTATTTCTTCCTTTACGTGTCTGCTCTGTGTTTGTGTTTGTTACTTTTGTAAATCGTTGATACCAAGTTATGAAAAAAGATAGAAGAACCACGTGCCTGCAAAAATGCATCTGTTTAATTTTCATAGGAACATTTACTGATCCAGTTTCTTTGGGATGAGAGAACAATGTACATGAATTTGAAGGTCTTCTCATTTTTCGTAATAGTTAAATATTAGGTTTCGCTGGTTTTTATCGCATTAGATAGGTGATGATGAAGTGGTATTAGTAGGTTGGCATAGGCTCTTATGATCGATGTTCTTTATTATGTTCCTGCTCTATGCGTATGTTTATTGTTGTGCCTTTATTGCTACTCTAAGGAACCCCTGCAAGATAGCTGTTGTAGTTGAAACTCAATAGCGTAAAAATATATCCGCAGGCTTGCTGCCAACATGAACAATTTTATTTCATAGTTATCAAACACGGTTATTCACTTTCAAGGAATTCGGTCATATCCTACTTACAATGTAATTCTATTCCTTATTTCCTTCAATCCTTTGTCAAGGACTCCCACCTACTACGCCGGTGTCCAACAACAAAGGTGTTTCACCTGCCTGTTTCGGACGTCGCTCTTTTCTCTTACTGCTACGTGTCTTTTTCCTGCTCCTTCTCTCTCTCTCCACGACTCTTCATTTAAGGTGGCTCCCTCTTTATTCTTACATTCTACCGCTTTGCTTTTTGTTTTTCATTTTCCGATTGATGTATGGGTGAAATCAGAGTTTTCCATTAGTTTATCATTTCTGTTGCTTATTTTATAATTATTTCGTATGTGAATTTAGAGGTTTCACCGCTGTCACGGTAACAACCCTTTCAACTTCTATCTCCTTTTTTTCTTGTAAAAGGGCTTCTCATTTTTTACTTGTATGAGGAAATTTAGGGGCTTCCATTCGTTCAGATGAACTCATGGGTTTTCGTCTGTATATTGTTCGGCATTTTCTTTAAGCATAGATTTTTAGGTTCTTTTACATTCTTACGATGAGGCAACTTTGCAGGTCATTTCTGCATTTTGAATCAACGGCTCACGACAGCCTGATCAATGCAAGGTTTGTTGCAACAAGAGTTCAGTTTTTCGCGTGATCCCACCCACCCTGATCTCACTATTAAAACTGACACTTGTACATTTTGTGATAAGTAGGGCAAATGCAGACCACTCGGTGGTGAAGCATTGGCAGAAGGAATTATCACTAGAACTTCCAACTTTGAAATGCTCCTTCTGTTTTGTGATATTGATATAAAGGTATTTCAATGTGGATTTAACTTTTCTTTTCTGATTTGGCTTTTTATTTGGTCTGTGTAGTCAATGTTTTATTTTGCTTGCTAAACTATTTGCTAAACTATTGCAGAGTTGGAAAAATGCATAGAAAACTTATGGAACGAATTACATTTTGTTTGTGCTGACGTGGTATGTTATTCTGCCCTTTATCCCTGTAACCTGTTGATGACATTATGCATAAAGAATTTTAGCATTACAAATATATTTTCACTTATCAGATGAGCCTCTTATCTACTCATATTACAAGGGCACATGTGCTTTCTCACTCCAAGAAGCTTATCTGACATTTCAACCTAAAATTATGAATCACTTACGAAAATAAAGTAGATTATTTGCTTTCTAATACTAAGTAACCCTCCTGAAATTAATTAATGAAGACGTATGTGTATATTGAAGTAAATCTAAACATCTGTGATTTCATTTTATAACTTCATGATATGACATTATGCTTCTGAATTCGCTATTAAATGCTGATTGCAATATTTTTTGAATTATTTATTAATCACCAAGTTTGACAAATGGAGGCTATCAACTGCTGGAGATTATTTTATTATTTTCAAATGTTTCTTATAGGCTATTTTGGAGTGATATTTTAGTGGTCCATGTTACTTAATTACCCAAATTAGGGCATAGAAATGATTCATTGGTTGTTAAGATGTGGACTTTAAAGTAGACAGTATCCGAAATGAATGTGTACAATATAGATAAATTGTTTTCCAAGCTAATGTTTGTAGTAGACTGGAAATTTTCTATTTCAAAGATAGTATAACCCTATATGTCATAACATTCAAAACATGGTCCAGATTTCTAAGGAAACTCTTAGTAATGCTTGCAAATGTGTTGAAGATGTGGATTTTTTTACAGATAGTATCTGAAGTGAATGTGCACTTTCTTTCTTTAAGCTAATGTTTACAATACAAATGAGAAATTCTTTATTTTTATTCAAAGTAAAATCCCAGAACAAAGGAGTTCGTAAATGAACCCATGCCCAACGAGAATCTTTGAAAGCTTGGAAACACTTATAGTCTCACTAGGTAGGACATGAAGAAGCTAAATTTATACCCTACAACTACAAGTATACTAGTACTCTACATTGAGGAGGGGGGTCATCCTCCTGAAATGTGGCACAAAGCTAACAAATTTAAAGGATAAACACAAAATCCTTTAGGAAAGCCTCACCCACGCTGACAATACCTAACTAACGGCCATATATCAGCCAATGGTCTTCTTAATCATCATATATTCATGCTATCATATAAAGTTACCACATAAAACTTGCATATTTCTATTTTTCAAAATAGTCTGTCAAATGGATTGCAAGTATATGTAATGTGACATCAGGCCACTGCATTCAAGTTCATGCAATAGCTTTCTTGATTTCTTCATTGAGAGTGTACATTTGATGGAATACTCAAATCAATTGAGTTAAGTGATGTGAGTGAACAATGATTCTAGCTAATGTCATTTTCTACACCTGCTGGCTTTACTTTTACTAAGTTTTGAAGTGGAGGAAGCACCAAAGGTATTTATGATGCTTTCTACTTGTCAATTTTACACTGCAACTTTCATAGGCTTGTTGATCTTTATTATTCACCTCGAAGATGTGGTGTGAATATTTCCAGTTTTGACACAACTTCCTCGTCCGACTCTTATCTTACAATTGACAATACTCCTTCCATGATTTCCTTTCGCAGACTGTTTTCTTGTATTCTAACATGAGTATTAGTTGGAGTAGCTGAATTATCAAAAGAAACAGTAGTAAATATATAACCATATACATTGCGAATTTGTGATACAACAAAGAACCGACCACCTAATGGTGTATCCATATATTAAAGAAATTTTTGGGCCTGATAAATGTTTAGTTCCTTATTAAAGTCAGCCATGACTAGGCTACAACTTGTTTGTGTATGGTGCGGTTTTTGTTAACATAAAAGACCATTTGGATCATTTTAGAGTTGTACCTATTTTATTAAGTTGTGAGAAAAGTATATACTATAGTGTTTCTTAGTCATGCATTATAGTACATGGTAACTGATGATTATGCTTATGAATGTCAAAATGTACCTTTCCCGTAATGTTATGACTGTCAGGTGTACTTTCTGTTGATGCAGGTACAAGCATTCCTTAAGGAGCTAGATGGTGAATTCCTAGAAGTAAGTGATCCTCTACTAAGCTTCCATTGATTATCTTTCTTCCAACCTTTTATGTGCGAACTGATTGGAATTATTTTCACAGAAAACCAGAGCAGTTCTGGTTATTTTTCATGAACATTTGCATTTTTGAACTGTTTGGTGTTGATTGTGGAAGAGTAACTTTTCTGTAAGATTCTGAAACATCTTGCCTACACTCAGTAAAAAAAAAATCAATTCTAGATTTCGTATTTCATCCTTTGACTCGGAGTTTAAAATGTACCGGGATGATTATATCCTCTCATTATCATGCTATCTTTTGAATTTCTATCCATATATTTTGCTGGCAGTATGAATTCCCTCATAGCTTGGATGAATTTAACTGGATTGCATTTAAATTGTAGGTCATTTTCTGTACTAAAGACATGCTGAATCGCACTATGTTGGAAGCAATGAATACCAAGCAACCTAATCTGGAAGCCTCTAAGGTTAAATTTCACTCCCTCTTTTTGTCGAAATATTTATTCATACGAACACACACACACACATGCACACATGTATATATATATATGTGTGTGTGTACTCTATCTGATGTCGAATGTCAATCTTGCAGATCGCCAAGTCTCTGCCAAGAATCTGCTTCTTCTCTGCCTTAAGCGGAGACGAGATGATAATGTTTATCGATGACTTTCCAGCAAGTGGTAATTGTTGTTGGAACATTGTTCTTGGAGTCTTATGTTGGGTCCATATTGCTTATAAATTATGTCCTTCATGTTTATTCAAATGTTAATCTAAACGATGATGGTATAGTTTCGCGTACTTCTCACAAATGACTAGCATTTACGCCATATCCAATGTCGGCTTAGAACCTCCAGTTTTTGCTGCTCTCATTCCCAACAGTGCTGATAAACTGCTATTGGAGGTGATTGAAGGGATAATGGGGGGCTATGAAATAATGGTAAGTTTAACTTGGCGTTCACCAGAGTTTCATTACCATGCAAATGTTATGTAAATTTCAATTTTCTTGAAATGGTAGTTGAAAAAGGTGGTTCGCAAAGCGTTTCCTGCATCCAGATATTGTGCCGGAGTATGATTACATATTTTTGTGGGATGAGGTCCTAGGGGTTGAAATTTTCATCCGGGAAGGTAATGTAACATTCTGTATAAGACAAATGCTCTTGGTTGCATCTGCTTTTAATTATCATCTCACATGAAGATAGGAATTTAATGCATAACATTGTCATTAGGGATTAAAAGTTTTCATTTTGAAAATAGTGATATTTGATCATTTCAGATTATTTTCTTTAGAGATACTTGTCAATTTTAAATATCGCAACCTGCATTAAACCCCACCAAGTCCCAGGTTCATCAGCAATTGACTGCACGCAGAAGTAAGTCAAGGGTTCACAGGTTGGATGATAACCAAGTTGGTTTAGATGGTTACAAATGTAGTAGTTCATAGCTTTACATGAAAATAAATGTCTGTAAAATATTATCAATGAGTCTCGGGAAATGTTTAATGCATTTGGATGATTTTTGGAATCACTAGAATTTGGTTTGGTTATCTAAACAGGAGGTACTATAAATTGATGAGCGGTGTGATAACAACAGCACGGGTCCTCCTTGTGCCGGGTAAGGTTTTCTTCTCTAAAGAAAAAATTGTAGGAATAAATTGGTAAAAACTTCATAAAATACCTTAAGTATAACACCCCGATGTTCATCAGAGTTCATGGAAACATAGTAGTTCAACGGCCGTCGGAGATCCTGGGGCTCATGAAACCTGTTAGCAGTGATCATCTGCTCAATGGAAACCTCAAAATCCTGCTATACTTGAAGTATTTTAGAGACTGAACAAAATATATTTACACCCGAGGAAGATTTTTTATCTGTAAAATATATGTTTTCTTTTCAAGGTATTTCAACTTTACCAACACTGTTAGTATCCTGGATTCCGTCACCTACTTTTAATAAGTAAGATGAAATATTGGGTCAAGTAAAGCTGTCAAATTTTGTTTGAGTTTCAGCTTTTGAAATTGGCTCCATAAAGGTGACATAACAATAGAAGCATCAACAATATCTTTTCTTGTACCTTTTGGAATCAACAAAAGCTAATTGGTTTGATATTTGTAGTAGTCGATATCGAAAAGGAAATTGTCATTCCTTGCTGTTGCCATTGGGAATGACATTTTCCCCAAAAAACACTAGGTGGCTTTTCCAGGTTCTGTTGCATGCACTCAAATCTTTAACTTTTGGAAGATTATGTGGGCCTTTTACCATTCATCACTACTGTTGGAACACTTTTATTGCAGCAAGGGAAGATAGTTGAGACTGAAGTTTCGATAAGAAGGCTTTTTGGAAAGGAAAGGTTTGTTGAGGTTATGGATGACCTAAGAAGGCTTTTGTGGTGAGTGTTGATGTTTACCTATTTTTCTGAGGCTCTCGCAATGTGTTGTTTGCCTCGAGATCTTAGGTCAAATGTCTTATGCTGGTTGAATCTATTTTCTTCTTCTTTTTAAAGTTTGAGCACAATTGAGTTTTACTGTCGCTTTTGAAATTGAGGGACCAAAACTATAAATTAGCATAAAACTCACGGTGTGTTTGGAAAGGCTTATAGCCTGCTTTACGTGTTTAGTACACTGATAAAAAACAATTTATTTTTAAAGCAGAGTAAACAACTTGAAAATTTTGTTTAATTTCTTCATTTGCTGATGGATTATAGACAGGGATATCAAGAACTTAATGTTCTTTCTAGATCTCCTGGAACCAATATTTGAGGCTACCTTGCTCTCTTTGTTCATTATTGATACTTCTCCTCTTCTCATCATACCCTCAAAAAACTACCATAGATTAAGAAAAAGAAAACTATCACTATGTTGCAGTAGTAAATGGATTTGGTTACTATCTGAGGCTACCGGATGTGTCTGCTTTTTGTACTACTGTTGTGGTTACCATGATTAACATGGAATGACTCTAAAGTCATAATTCATTGCTTTTAGGGTCTGAAGGAACCACTGAATGCCCTAACTTTAGCGATTGTGCCTGTTGGTGAGCTGCTTCATAAGGTTTGATTATGTTTTTTTCTTCGCAAAAAATCAACATGATAACATTAAATTGTTGTTCCCGGAGCTGCTGAGCAACCTGCTTCTACTGGTTTGACTAATAGAACTACTGGCTGGGAATTGACGCTTGAGTGCTTTAAATGATGCATTGACTGAGCTTGAAGAGATAGGGCCGGTGGATAAGATGATTAGTCAGCTTATAGAATCCACACCTGGAGAGCTTCAAGAAAAGGCCATTGAAATAGTGGACAAGATACTTAAGGTGGAAAGCTTTTCCTTCAAATGCTCATTGAATTATCAGTCCCTTGTAAGGGCACTTGTGGATGCCTTTAATGATACGAATATCAAAGGGATATATGGAAGGTGCATGTGAATGTATGACATCGTCATTGGAGTAAATTTATAATTTCAATCATGAATGCGTGGAAGGAGTACATGGTATGCATGAAGAGCATCTCCAGGAAACATTTGACTATCATTCCAGGAAAGCCTAAAAGACTTTGGTCAGGAATACACAA
>JAULKM010000009.1:10540395-10556696 GCA_032355605.1 Rubia tinctorum
GTATCCCTATCATCCACATGAAAGTCACTAATCTTTTTCCTTTTCCCCGGATCTTGAGGAAGAGATAAAAGATCATAATGAGTTAATCTCTCAACACAAGGTGCTTTGGTGGAAGGATTTGAACTAGTTCCACTTCCATCTTTTGTTACACTTGGTTGACTTTGAAGTGTATCCCTATTTTCACCATCTCCGGACGGGACTATAGGTGGAGAAGAGTTTTGTTTACTCAATTGAGTTGGAGGTGGATCCGAACTTGGGATATTTTCAATCTCCGTTCGTGTCTTTTTTTTCAAAAAAATAGTAATAGGAGCATCCTTTCTTCTTTTCATTCTGAAGTAAATTTCATAAATTATATTAGATTACATTGAAATTTCATAAATTGACAAACTATGTCATATATATTAATTAAATACAATGCAACTTTGATTAAAAAAAATTAAACACAAATAATACAATTATATAAATAATGCAGCACACAAATTACACAATGATATAAATAAAATCAGATAAAAAATATAAAACAAACTAACAAAGTAATTAAGTAAAAGAAACAAAAGGGAAAAAAATCAAACCTGTGGCTGTGCTCTGGCGGCTGGCCTTCGTGGCCTAAAGACTTTGCTGAAGTCAATTAATCAAGCCGTGACTTTGCTCTGCACAGCAACACGGCTGCCCTGCACACTGCACTCAAGTCTCTGCGCAACAAAAAGAAAAAGAAAATAAAATAAAATCAATTCAACCACAACCACACAGTGACACGAGATCAATTTAATTGGATAATTAGTCACAGATTCACTCACTCACAGGGTCAGCCGGTCAGGGAAAGGAGCAGTTCGACTGGTCGCGAGAGAAGGTGAACGGCTGCTCGCGAGCAGAAGGTGAACGGAGAGAAAAGTTACAACAAGGTGAACCGTGAACGGCTGCGAGAAGGTGAACAGCGAGAAGGAACAGAGCAGAGTTTCAGCCGCTCGCAGGGATGAGCCGATGAGGTAAGGGTGCCGTTCGATCTCAATGTCTCATCTGTCCAAATTAGGTTTCTTTCTAAAAAAATATTTAATATTAATGGTAATTTTTTTTACACATGGTAACCAAAGACTAATACCCTTTTTTTTACCATGGGGTAACCATGGTTACTCCATGGCTCTTAATAGGCCCGCCTCTGTAGGTCACCATCAGGGGCGAATCCAGAAAATTTTCAATGGGGTAACCAAATACTAATATCCTCTATTAAAAAATATATATTTAATATTAATGGTAAAATTTTTTTTTACATGGGGTAACCAAATACTAATACCCCCCTATTTTTTTTAAACATGGGGTAACCATGGTTACCCCATGCCTCTACATAGATCCGCCCCTGGTCACCATTGTTGCAAAGTACACATATGCAGCTGTAGCTTACCAATGTAGATGCTCGTAAACAACTTCTCCATCATTCTCTAGCGAGAGAAACCAAAGAAGGTTGAAAAGGGACACTAGACAAGCGACCAGTGTCCATCAATACTGCGAGCCTAAAGCTGTTTCGAGCAACAAGGCAAGCTGTCATTGGGTTGCCTACTAGTATAAGCTTTTGGTTATCATCAACTGGCCAGAAGGCATATATACTGTCGAACCCATTTGTGCATCTTGTAGAGAATTTCGTCATCCACGACTGGTCGTTTCCATGTTCCCCCATCACCCACACCTCTCACATTTGGGGACAAGTTCTCCACAGCGCCACTTGGTTCTTGTAAAAGAGTAAATGACCAGTGAATCATCCAACACACCCATACATTCACACAACACTCCATCAGGAAGTTTTACGGAGCTAAACATTTGTGTCCGGAAGTCAAAAGTAAGGATTCTCAGCTGGTATGTCCGCCAATAATAGCAGCCATTCACAAACACTCCATCACCATTCACCATATCACCATATTTTAACTCCACACAAACCTTACTCCAACAATTCGTACTCAGTTTGTAAATCTCAACGTGTTTTTTCGCGTGGATTTTGCCGCTTCTTATTGCTACCACTTTGTAATCCCCACCATAGAAGTCCATGCCGAAACAGTCAGATCCATGGCCTAGAGCATTACCATGAGGAAGTTACAGATCTTCGCGAGTGATCGGGTTGTACGAGTGGAGCTCTCTCCTTCTGTGGAAGATTGGGAATTCTTCTAAGAAAACAATTCCATTGCAGGATCCTATCGCTCTCCAGTTTGAATCCGAGCTCAGATCAGGACGCGACGAGTGAAGCAAACGATTGTTGTACTTGTGTTTAGACAAGGATAACACATCTTCTTTGGTGCTGCCCCGGGAAAAGATCAAACTCGGACCATTGCTATTCTTCTTGTTTGCGAGATGCCTTCCACGGAAATAGGGGTTTCGGAAGATCAAATCACGCCATGCTTTACATACGCAATTCAGTCTCACCAATGACTCCACCAGCACCTTCACCAGGATCTCCGTCAACACTTCTTCCGCCATATTCATCCCTCGCCATCCGAGGTATTCTTACAAGCACAACACACAGAATAAATAAGTATGATTTTCGATTTGTTTATTTATGGAAGAAAACAAAACCTAAAAAAGAATGGAAACCGTAAGAATCCTAACCCAAATGGGGATCTTCGTTAACATATTTCCGGCACCCAGGGCCTTATCTAACACTACGGAGGCCTCAAAGATAATGTATATATAATTTATTTTATTAATCATTAAATATCAAACATTTGTTCAAATATAGTGTAATTTTTAATATACTAGTGAAAAGTTATTTGAAAAGTGTTATCCTCCCAGTTTTATACGAAGCAAAATCATCTATTGATTCTTCATAATTTTTTTCTCCAACAAATCATTCCCGATTGCTATCAATGCTAGTCAATTTAGTCTTTCTTGTAACATTGTCGAGCGCAAATAAGAATTCACAATTTCAATTTTAAAAAAACTTCTCTCCACAAAAGTAACAGTCACAGGAAGAGTTAACAAAATTCTATGCAATAAGAGAATTAGGAAAACATTCCACACGTTTCAAAAATGTCAAAATATCAACAATTCCCACTTTTTCATCGGACAAGAATTCTCTAAGTAGTTTTAACTCCACAAATAATTCATTACCAGCAATATCATATTGTTCCATGTTTTCAAGATATGCTTCAAGAATATTACAACAATACTTTATCTGAATATCATCTATAGAGTGCAACTTATCAAAAGTAAATAAGAAATCAAACACATTATCATATTGTTAATATTCTTCAAATGTAGAAGTAAGTGAAGCAATTGCTTGATGAATAATATATAAGAAATAATTCACTGTAAATGATTCTTTTGAATTTTGTGAAACAACAACGAATGCATCAACAAGACTCTCATTAAAATGTTATTTTCTTCTAATTTCATGTCTCTTATAAAATATGTGATCAATATCTAATCATTGCAATTTTTTAGCCGTATCCATAGCATCAGAAAAGTCAATTTCTCTATATTTTCAAAATAAAAAAGCAATTCCCTAATTTTTATAATAGCATCATCAATAACCTTATCTTTTGATTGCAAATGTTTACTAACCACATTAACTGAATACAATGTATCATACCAAATAATTATTGCCATAAGAAATTCAAAATTACCAAATTCATTGAACGCCTAGGATTTAGTTTCACATCTTATTTTATAATCATTATCATCATCACTTAGTTGTAGTAAAGTTTCTCTAACTCCAACAATTTTAAATCGGAGTAATGATATTTTCAATGAAACATCATAGTAAAACATCAAAATGAATGATGTGACATTTGAAAAATGACTAATATACCCATTGTTAGTTACACTTTGTAAGGGAAGATGATTAGTGATTTTGTTTTTTCATTAATGTCACATCATTCACTTAGATATTTCACGAATTTTCACTGAGAGTATCATTACTCTTTAAATCGTATAGCTTTAACACTATCAATACGAATCTCCCAACATGAATGATAATGATTTTAGGGTGAAGTCTTTTAAATTTTCTTTCAAAAGATTCCTTCTTTTAGTAGAGTTTGAAAAAAATGTATAAATGTGTTGGACAATCTCAATAGATCCGGGGAAACGGAAAAAAGAGGCTTTCTATATTTAATATTTAATTTTAATTTATGAAATACAAACCTATTAAAAGGAGTTTAAAAATTGGACATCAATTCTTTGGATGCTCTGGTTGTTCACTTTGCACGTACTATTAGATGGTGTCATGGCTCTGCCGAGAGCTTGAATATGAAATCTACGCGCTCGTCCAGGCCTCCATTTTCGTCTGGGAAATCAATTTTTCTCTTGGGGGGTGGGGGGTGGGGGTTTATTCCACAGGTTAATACATCACGGAACACATTTAGGTACTTTGCTTGATTTCTCGAAACAACGCTGATGATTTGAATTTGCACTTTGTTCCCAGTGGTTATAGTATGATTTTGGCTTCCAATTATATTAACAACGCTGGGATTTTTAACTTGAGGAAAGTGTTTTCATAGCCCTATCTAATTCAGATAAGTGTTAATATAACTTTTTGATAATTGAAAGTACAAATTTAACCTTATATAGTTGATGTAAGTGCAATTTTACCCATTTCGGCAATTTAAGGCTGTATTTGATTGAAAAGACAATTTTACCCCTCTGAAAAGTTTAAAATAAAAAAAGAAATTACAATTATGCTCCCAAAACCCTATTCTTCTTCTTTCTTCTCTTCATTTCTTCCACTTCTGCTGCGGTCTTTTTCTTATTTTCTTCCACACGGCCTTCCTTCCTTCCTTCCACCCTGCCGTTGCTCCCTTCCACCGTTGATAGGCTTCGATCGGGAAGGGACCAGTGGCGGCGGCGATACTGGGATTGGGCTTGATACAACGGGGCTCCACCTCATTCCAATCGAACGACATCAGCGACGCCGTCGCAACGGGGTCGATGGAGGCGCCGTTATGGGCGTTGTGGGGCTCCACCTCGTTCCAATATGACTACATCAACGGTGCCATTGCAGGGCTTCACCTTCTCCGTTCTTCGATGGTGGAGTTGGGCGTCGAGCGGGGGCTGGTAGCACTAGAGTTTTAGGATTAGGGTTGGTGGTCGTGGTGTAATTGATTTTCTGGTGGTAGGGTGTTGAAGCTGTAGGTGCAATGAGGTGGTGGAGGAGTAGTCGGCGGCACCGAGAATATTTTGGCGGAAGCAAGGTGGTGGAGTGACGTGAATCAATTGAAGTTGAAGGGGGTGGTGGTGCGGTTTGAATCGATGAAGTTGAAGGGGTGGCTGTGTAGTTTGAATCGAAGTTGAAGGAGTGAAAATGGTGGGGGCTGGCTGTCAGCGACAGGGCTGATGGTGGAGAGGTTGTGTGGGGTGTTCTAGTCGGTGGAAGGTGGCGGTGGCGGGGGTGGAAGGTGGTGATGGTGAGGTGTTGGCAAGCTGGCGGTTGTAGTGGTGTGGAGGCAAAATTGTCCTAACACATTTAGGTTTTAGGCTAAAGGGCATTTTAGTCAATATATGTGCAGTCAACATCGATCAACACTGGAAATGGTGTCTTAGTAGTTAAGGTTGTTTTTCTACTAAAAATTATAACCAGCCAAGTATGTAGGGTTATATTGGTATATATCCTTTATCTATATTTCAAAATATATACTAAAAGATTTTTTAAATTACATGAGGTTATAGGCTGAAAATTCCATTGAGATTTTTACACATTTTACCTAAATTTAGGCTGAAAATACCAATATAACCCTGCAAAATCAGAACGTGTCAAAATAATCCTAACTTTTGACAAAATGTACATCTCTAACCTTTTTTCACTATCCTGGCGTTCACTCATCAATTTGGATGTTGATCGGACCTGAAATGATGAAAATGCCCTTGCTCCCACAGGCCGGTAAAATCGTCTTTTCCTTAAATTCCAGCAAATCTCCCCATCGACAATTGAAGTCAACAATGCCTAGAGTTAGATTGACACATACATCATAAATTTGGTGTTATTTTGACACTTTCTCATTTTGCATGATTATATTGACACTTTCGACATAAAATTAGTGTTATTTTAACACTTGACTGAAAACATTACATTACCTCATTAGTTACTCTAGTTATAAAATGATCGCATCTAACTGTGAGCATTTAAAACAAGACTTTGTGCCTAACAATACTTTATCGATCTTAAAATCATTTTAAAACTAAAACCAAAGCAAATCCCCTCCGGCCCTCCCACACTCCCACTACAAACTGAAGCTTCCCGCTTTGGTCCAGTTCTTTGCTGATCAATAATCAACTGAACATTCATATATCAAACAATACATACTCTAATTTCTCAAATTAGAGCAAACAGTCATCCCAACATTATGTTCAACGATTGTTCTTTTTTCGGACAGGTTCCCCGGAGTCTGAATTCTCAGATACAGACCAATGAGAATACCTACCACTCCTTTTTTGATGCCGATCATGGTCAGAGTAGTCAGAGTATGAAGACTTCCTCGATTTTCTTCTCTGTCTCTCTCTTTTCGATGATTTTCTCTCCCTATCATTACCGGACAACCTTTTCCGATGCCTAACCGAATCAGAATAGTCTGACTGACTTGATTCTGACAACTTCTTCCTTGATTTTCTTTTATGTCTCTTCTTGTCTGAATGTTCCCTCTCCCTTTCGTTGCCAGATGATGACTGACAATCTTGAGGTTCTTGAAGACTAGATTCTGACAGCCTTGATAACCTCTTATCACGTCGCTTCTGTTTCGATCTACTACCCCGATTCCGACTGGCTGATGAGCTCTTGTTATCTTTGGCATCATATTGCTCGTCAAAATCTGATTTTCCTGATGAACTTGAGCTGAGATTCTTCCTTGCTGAGTTCTTCCGTCTTTTATTCTTTAAGTTCCGAACATCATTATTTTCATCATCACCACTAGAAGGTGATCCCTTCTCCGGGTCATGTACTTTGGTACTTGAGGGCGAAGACTTCTTTCTATGCTTCTTCTTCTTGGATGACTTTTTCTTCGGACTACTTGAATAAAAGCTGGTCAGTAAGTCTGGAATGCCACCCCTTTCTAGAAAACCTACATCATTTGATTGAAAGAGAAACGCTAATCATCATAAACATAAAAGTAATCCTAATTCAAGTGCAAGTTTTATAAAAGCAATAGGGTTACCTCCATACTCGTCAAATATGTCCTCAGCAACTATCTGTTGGTTTGGGTCATCAGCTCTAAAACCTCCCCGAGGAGGACTCAAACCAGGTTTCTGCTTCAATTCCCATTTCAAAGGCTGCATAATAAGCTAAAAGAGTTAGTATCGAGGATGAAACTTGATAAATATCCAGCAATCAATGTTGCAATCAACTGTATCGTAAGCTACCCACACAGAGAACAAGGCCTATTACTAACTAATGGTAGGACCAGAAAAATCTACTACAACGTGACCTTATTATAGGACACTTTTCGCAACCAAGATGGTTAAAAATGCATTTGTCTAGCCCACTGACTTCCATTCTCCAAACTTTGGATTACTCAAGGTGCATTTTTATTGCTTTTGCTCAAAACAACCCCAGCAGTTCGCAAACTACTTTTCAACCCCCGTAACTTCTCAAGCATATAGGGTCCATAGTTCAACTAAATAAGCCAGAAGTACATTTTCCCATTCAACTAGAAGCACATAGAATTGACAAAATGAATCTCAGAAGAAATAGAAGTATAGAAACAGTTATTTAGATTTACCTCATTAAGATCTGTCTGAGCCAGGATAGCTGTTAAGGGATCATCTCTTTTTAGACGACTTTGTTCAGAAGGCATTATGGCATCTTTCATTGGACATTCACGATCGCCACTTTGGTGACCAAAGTTTCCACATCTTAAGCATTTAACATTGCGTATCTCTATTCCAAATGGTTTTGACCTGGCCGCAACACCAGTTTCAAGCCTGAAAGCAACATAAAAGATATTCATCTACAAGGTGACTATACACATACATGTACAGAAAAAACTGTTACATACACAAACTTCTACATGAAATCTGGTTAATATTTGCATTTATACACCAAACCATAATGGTCTAGACATTCATACGGTATACATGCATAAAATGGCTCCATGTAAGAATATTCTATTTCAGACCTAATATACTTTCAGAAAATAAGAATATTACATAAACTCTCCGAACACAAGAGGAGGGAGAAAAGGACCTCTAGCCAAATTTGCAGTCGTGGTAGTTTCAGAGAAAAATAATGTAAAGTAACTGGACATTCCGACAACTCATAAGCTCAACATATCTTCCACTGTCCCCCGATGAAGGAAACAAATGAATTAGAGGCAAAATTTTGCTTAAAGGTTACACATTTACATTCAAATCCCACATTCTTACTGGCATGAACTTCGATGAAATTTCAGTTAGGACTTCATATGTAATAAAACCTCTACTGGGCTTCTATCTCGCAATAACTTACAAGCATAGACTTTTTCCTCTCTCCCTCACCATGAATTTGAGCTGAGAAATATAATCTCTCGCGTCCTAAATTGTGAAGCTAGAATTTAGGTAGTAACAAAATTCCCACCCCTAACATCCACATCCTTACATGCTGGAACTTGTAAATATAAAAATGCAACCTATAAACCTTAATATGCTGAAAAAGCTATATAAAACATATACAGAAAAAGAAAGCCTAAACAGACAGACCTTGGAGCATTCTTAAGAACTTCAAACTGTTCTTCTGTTGGCAATGCGCGGCCAAAGACATCTTTAGGTCTAGGCTTCTTTTTTTCCTCACCAGTAGGCAAAGCTTCAGTCCTAAATCAAGCAAGCCAAACATTTTCCTTCAAGTCAGATTTCAAGACACACACACAGCGCCTCTGGGCCAAAGAAAATTATAGAAAGAGAAACACCAATGCAAGCAAACAAAACGTTACCCTGGCATGGGAGAACCAACGTCCTCCCGCTCTTGGTTTGGTAACTTAGCCAATTCTGCAGCCTTAGCACTCTCTGCATTGTAACCAGGCGGTCTGACGTACATAAAGCTAACCGCTCTCATCATCTCCATCTACGAGCCACACAGCATGAATCATCCATTACTTACTCATTCAAATTGATTCACTACTTAACTTTCACATTCAATTAACACAAAAACAAATCTAGTTTTTAGTTCTTGCTTCTAGTCATGATAAATAAAAAATAAAAATCAAGAATGATTGTAGAGAAAAAACCTAACACCTGACCACAAATGACTTTATCTCAGTAATCTCTGCCTTATCCACTTCTTACACAGCAACTAATCCTTTATTCACACTATCTGGGCAGGCTATATGAATCATACCTCGCTATTTTATATATCACACAATTTATATACAATCCTTATCATGATGTCTGCAGATGGTTTTCAACTTAACGCAACCCTCCTCCTCTATTCGGGCAATGCATAACAACCTACATCACATACATGAAAAATCAAAACCAACCCAGAATCACAACGCAAGCAAAACTTTACCTTTTCTTTCTCTTTCTGGGAGACAAGAGCTGTCTGGCGGAAAAACTCCTGCTCCTGAGCATACTGCAAAGCCACAAAGCAATTAGTGAGAAATAAGGCACCAAAAGAAAAACCCTTTTGGATGCAATTAGGGAGAGAAAAAGGGTACCTCGCGGGCGACTTCTTCGGCGCGGCGCTCCCTCTGGGCGTGGGTCTGCTCGGCGATCCATTTGCGGCGCTGATTGGGGTAGGACAGAGGATGCCATGGCTTCTGGTTGAGGTAAGAGTGGGACCAGGCGGTACCAGCTTTGGTCTTGTAATCCACCTCCCCGTCTTTATCTGCGAATCGTTTGCTCAACCTTAATCCGCCGCCTTCCTCTTCTTCCATGTCGGAACTCTGCAACAACAACCTCCCCCCGCTTTTGGTTTCTTAGATTTGAGAACTGCAGCCCAACTTTTTAGAAACATTATTTTTCAGACCACGAATATTGTTTTCTTCCTTCCAATTCTAGTTTTTTAAATAGAAAATTACATTTTTAACCATATATTTTGACATTTTGGTTGAAAGTGCTAATATATCCTATAAAATTTGAAAGGGTCAATCTAACTCTGAACTTTGTTGACCAATTTATCAACTGCCAATTTGGTTGGAAATTGGTAAAATGATGATTATACTCCTGATTAAAAAAATGGAAAAACATAATTATGGAAAAGACAAGATTACTCTCATTCTCTTTCTCTTTCCCTCCTTCCCGAGTTCCGCCGCTACCAGTGGTTCTCCATGATCGCGACCGGTAGTTCTCCAACACCGTTCGACTCTTCCGGTGGTCCAAATCTTTACTGGCACTGCTCGATTCTTTGGTGGTTCTCTGTGGGCGGAGTTGGCTGAACAAACGAGAGGGGGTGGATGCTCAGCTCTTCCCGGCGGTGAGGACGAAAATGAGGATTGGGGGTGAACGCTTGAATCTTCCCGGTGGTTCAGGTCTCGTGTGGCGCCTCTTGATTCTCGGTGGTTCTCTGTGGAAGTGGTGGTTGAACATACGAGAGGTTGGGTGAGGAGGAGAGAGGGATAGTAGTTGGCGGGTTTGGAGGAGAAGGGGGGATGGTGGTGGTGGTTCTAGGGTTTTTGACAATGATGTTGGCGGCAGAGAGGTGGTGCTGTTGTTGTGGAAGGAGGTGGTGTTGGGTAGCGGTGGTGGGCTGAGGTTTTAGAGGAAGCGGTGGTGCAGTGTGTTTGAGTGCAGATATACTCAAATAACATGGTTAGAATGATCATAAAATTTCGAGTTTTAAGTTTAGGGGTATTTTTGTCTTTTTAGAGTATGTCAATGTCTGAAATCCTCAGTACACGCCGAATAGTGAAATTTGGGATTTACTCAAAATCTTAGGGTTAGTGCTTCACTTTCATATTTTACAAGGTCATATTGACACTTTAAAATTTTGATAGGGTTAAAAAAGCACTTTACCCTTTTATTTTACTAGTTTGTTTTGTTTTATTATTCAGTATAAAATTTGACATGAGTTTTAAAATAATGTGATATTTGGTGTGTTTGACAGAGGTTATAAGTATTTTATTTATAAGTTACGCATCTTTTTAGTGCTTGGTAAACTCATAAAAAGTTAATTATTTTAAAAGTATAAGCTATTTTTAATGAAAAAGCAGAAACCGATCTTTCCCCTACTTTTTAAAATAAACCATCTTTGATTATAAGCACAACTCCACCAAACACACTCAATATTACAAATGAAATGTGAGATGACCCCCTTTTTTCTTATGAAATTATGTTTTTGTTCTCATTAATTTTAGATTGTTACGTTATTGTGATTTAGGATCTACAACTTATAACTACTATAATTAATCTATTAAAATTTTCTAAATTTTGTTATGTTATCGAAAAAGGAAGATTGTTTTCATTTCATTTTTATCTCCTGTTGAGAAATTCCTCTCTTTTCCATGGATTTTTTTTTAAAAAAACTTCAAGTGGTACACGCAAGAAATAGGCCAATTCAACAACCTTTTGCTTAATTTCTCGTGGAATCAAATTATCATCAGTGAGAGTTAAAGGAATGGACCCTTGTCCGCGGGTGTCCATATAAAGAACAAGACAAGTATAAATACCCTCTTTAACTTCTATTCAAATCGACTGAATATCTTTTAGAAGGAATCAGAGGAATATGCAACAATTTTTTCCAGGGAATCCCCAACAAAAAATACACACTATGCCTTCCCTTCTATCAAATCGATCATAACCACTGCCTACATTCCAGGAAATTCTGCACCACAAATAGGAACTAATAAAGAGACCTGAGATTTTGGTCAAAAAGACATTACGATCCCTTGCGGGAAAAAAATATCCAATTGCTACCAAGATAACTCGAAGTTCCAATAATGAACACATTATTTGGCTCACACACTATAGGATGAGCCTCCCACAAATGAAAATATCAATCCAATTATCGTATTGAAATCCACATGACATATTGGCAGTCTATTACTCGACTAGCGCCTCCGATTTTTGTCTTCACCGGGTTGCATCAACTCTGTAATTTTAAGAGATTGTTGCTGGATTTCTCTTGTTTGTCGTGGAAGTGCCTGGAGAAGTTTCGAGGCAGCCCATTTTAATTTGACACAATCTGCTACTTCAAGCCTCCATATTTATTCATTGCTGGTCAAGTTGATTCCCACCGGATTCCCACAACTCCATAGTTCCAGCATTGGGAATTTTTTTTGGAAGTTGTAGCTAGATTTTTTTAATCAGCGATAAGGAAGAGTCCCGAATCTCGCAGGAGTCGCGAAAGCACCAACAACACATCTACAAAACAAAAATGTCAAAACAACTAAATCAACATTAACCTAAACCCCGCTTTCATTGTAGAAAGTCATGTTACAAAGAAAATATTCTATAACCCATAAATAGGTATCGCCTAAGGAGTACTGCCCTCCAAAAATCATGCAAGTTATAACCCAATCTAATGATTAGTTGATGTGAAACAAGACATCTTGTAACATTAAAATATGTATTGAATAAATAATTAAAAAGAAAACGGAAGTAGAATGTTTCAAACTTACGAATGTAGTATTTTAAACCTTAAAATGTGTCATAAATTTACCTACCGGTATGAGACCGTGTCGGTGGTCTCCGCTATGGGTTTTCAACCTGCAGGTGGTTAATGAATGTGAGATCGTGGTGTTCGCGGTTTTGGTTGCGGCTATTGCTGGTTGTGAAGTGTTTGACTGTTTTTCAAGAGGGTGTTTCTATCTTTTTAAATGGATGGAGTTTCAGAATCTACTTAGTTTCAGTAGATTGATTGGTTGTATCTCCTAGTTAGGCCTTAGAGCACGTACCGTGGGGGGTTTAAGAGTGGTTTCAGTTTAAAACTGAAACCACTTTGAAGCCCCCAACCGTATTTGCTCTAAGAAACTGAAACCACTCTGAAATCGAACTTAAACTTTGAAACCCCATAGTGGGTGTTTCAAAGCGGTCTGAAGTAAAACCGCAGCTCAGTTTCGCCATTCTACAACAAGGCTCACTGTCATTTTGACAGCCACGTGATGGGTGGGCCATTTTTTGGCCCAAGGTTGCCACATGGCAGCCTCAAATTAGGCCATATGGCAGCAATTGTCCTCTCCTATTTTATTTTTATTTTTGGCTTGACCAGGTCACGTGGCTCAATCAGAGGCCGCCACGTATTCCAACTAATTTTTTTAAAGCTGAATTTTTGAAATAAAAATTAATTTATGCAATTTTTAAAAATTGATTTTTTAAAAAAATTTGAAAATAATTTTTGTTTCTTTTTAAAAATTAAAATTATATTTAAAAAACATTTTTAAAATTCTCATTCATAAAATAATTTTTAAAATTAAAATTAATTTTAAATATTAACTTTAAAAAAATGAATTTCAATTTAAAAATTATTAAATTTATCATTTAAATTTATTTTGGTAGGTAAATTTATTTAAATTAAATATTGAATGTAAAATTAATAAGTAAGATAGAGAAAATCAAGTGGGGTCTATGAAGTGATTTCAACCACTGTCGAGAGAAAAATGAAGTGATTTTTTGTGGTTTTAGCTAATGAGGTGGAAGAGAGAGATTGAATATTTAATAAACCGAAACAACAATAGCGGTTTCAGAGCGATTTCGCCATTATACATGGTTTTAGAGTAAGATTAGGGGTGACAAAATAGACCCGTAACCCGCGGGTCAAGTGAGTTATCTAATTTTAAACCCGTATGGGTATGGGTAAAATGGGTAATGGGTCAAATGGTAGTTGAAAATATGGGTTGAACGAGTTGGGTTTGTGGGTTGACCACGGGTTTACCCATATGGGTTAAAACCCGCGGGTATACCCATATGAGTTGGTATATAAACTCATATTACAATATATGGGTTGAAACTCGCGGGTTTACCCATATGGGTTAGTATATAAACTCATATGGGTCAATATATAGGTTGAAACCCGCAGATTTTACCCATATGGGTTGATACATAAATCCATATGGGTTTATATATGGGTTGAAACCCGCAGATTTACCCATTTTGACCTGTGAGTTGATTGATTTTCAACCCGCGGGTTGAGCGGGTATCAACTCGACCCGTTTGACCCGACCCATTTTTACTCATCATAAAATGAGTCAAATCCTTATTTTTTAATTAATCATTTTACTCAACTCATATTTGATTCGTTCGTCCATTTGCCACCCATATTTATATTTGTCACGTGAATACAAATGTTGATGTGATTGACTAACCCCCACGTTGTCCTTGTGATTTTGATATGGTGCAAAATTATTGAGAAAACAACTTGCATACTCCGAGTTAAATATGGGAGGACCTTCTTGTGATTCAAATATATACGAACCGGACTCGTCTCAATAAAGTGACTACTAATAATTCGTCTATATTATTATATTAATATCCCTTGAAACTATTTTTGTGACGGAATAAATGTTTTGTTTAATACTTTGAAGTCAAAGTTTTGGGAAAGACGGTGTATACATATGCACGGGGTTTAATTACAATAATAAAAGGTAAAAGGTCTTTGTTGCAATATTAAAGTTTTATTATACAACGTGTAGTAGGTATAAATTTTATAACCCGGTTCATACATCCGAAAATTTTATCTTCATTTCTTCTAATTTACACTTTAAACATTGGTATTTCCCTAACTTATGGAAATATCGTCTTTCATGAGACGGACTCTAATTTGAAACTGGAAATAATAAAAGTGGATTAGATTGTGAGACTCATATATTTACACGTAGGAAGACTAAACAACATACGTATTGCAACCTTAAATATTGTTCCCCAACACGTGTTTATATTCATGCCACATGGTGAACAATATATGGAGGTAGTAGGTAGAAATTTTTGAACAATGAGCAAAGCAATTGAATGAATGCAATATACAGCATGGAGGAAGGTTGGTACGTGAGACTTGGGAGAGGTAACAGTGCACCAAATTGTCCAGTTACCCCAAATTTTCTAGATTAATAATCTGTCCCAATCTAATTTTAAAATATAAATAAATAAAAACTGTCTCAATTACATTTTCACATTTTGAATATTTTTATTTTGACTAAAATTTGTATTAAAATTTGGTCAACTCATTTCAATTCCCCTATATTTGACTGAAATTTGATCATATCAGCATACATAAATACTCGTACAAAAAGATCATATGAACTTTTGGATGAGAATGATTCGGTACTTATTACTAGCATATTTTTTTCACTTTCCTTATTACTGTCAACATTCCGTTCAAAAATTTATTTTTAATTAAGTTTTTCAATACACCCTTAACAAAAATTTCCAATAGCATATACTTCCTCCATCCCATCATTAATTACTTAATTTGATTTTTGGAAGTCAAACTAATTAAATTTTGATAATTAAATTATATTATTATATAAATAAGACTATTATCATATTATATGCCGTTTGACTTATCATAACATGTATTTTCATATTATATTTTTTGGAATTTTTTTTACACGCATAAATAAAGATAATAGTAGTTAAAATTGATATAGTTGATTTTCAAAAGTCAAATTAACTAATTAATGGTGGGACGGGAGTAAAGAGTAACATTAACCTGGCCTAGCAGTTAAATTCTTTAATTATAAAATGAATATTTTTAAATATTAAATTTATACTCACTTTTATCATGTGTGAGATGCTGACTGAAAATATAGTGTTTGAATTGGGATGAAGTAAAATATTTTCAAATTTTATGAACACCTTAAACTTTTCGCGTTTCTGTAAACTTTTCTATGTTATATCCCATTTTTTTTATATTCTTTCTTCATACTAGTTTTCCTTAGTATATTCATTCTTCACTTAATAATATAAAAAAAAACTTTAGATATAGGGCGAGTATTAGTCCTAGGGTGATGAATAGGCGCACGGGTGGAAAATATGTCAAGTAATATGGGTAGTTAAAAATATGGTTTGATCCATTTTAACCCATTGTATGACAAATCAAAAAAGATTTGAGTAAAAAATGGGTCAGATTAAAAGCCGCTCAACCCGCGGGTTGAAAATAATTCAACTTACGGGTTAAAATGGGTAAACTTGCGGGTTTCAACTCATATATGAACCCGTATATATATGTTTGTATATCAACTCATACTGGTAAAAGTCGCAAGTTTCAATCCATATATTGGCCCATATGGGGAAACCCGCGGGTTTCAACCCATATAATGACTTTTGTGGGTTTATATACCAACTCATATAGGTAAACCCGTGATCAACCCGCAAACTCAGCTCGTTTGATCCATATTTTTCAAATAACTATTTGATTGGCTCATTACCTATGTTTTTAAAAAAAATTAAACATCCACCATAGGTGAATGGGAGAAGTTTATTGGGCT
>JAULKM010000009.1:10571513-10592263 GCA_032355605.1 Rubia tinctorum
TAACTCTAAGAGATAGGATTGGTAGAGAGTATGAAATCTGTAATCTGGCATTTTCTCTCTAGTGGAATCCGATCTTGATCGGCCATGGATGTAGCCAAATTGGTGAACCACATAAATTCTGGTGTTCTATTTTTTGCTTTTATTTTTTTGCTTGTTCTTTCTCGGTATTCCGCACAACAATATACATTATAGATTTATTCATCGCTCACAACTTGGCCTTCATCATCACTGGAGGTGTCATTAGAACCTATTTTGGAACATACAAACTTGTCTTTCTTTCACATGTTGGAACATATATCACCATCATCTGATCCATCGTGAATTTTTGCTCCAAATGCCACATAATTGCTGATAAGTTCCTCTTCATCTTTCTTATCTTCTTCATCCTCACTCTGTGAGATGACATAGTATTTTCTTTGCTTCTTTCTGGTATTTGCACATTCAGCTTGGATATGTCCGAACTCTTCACATTATCTACATTGGATTCTTCCTGGCTGCTTTGTTTCACCTCCTTGATTTCTAAAGATCTGCTAATTTCCTTGTTCCATGCACATTCCTTGATTGTTAGCAAAGTCTTTTGCCCGAAGTCTATTGCTACCAAATCTCTCTTGTGATTTCTTATTCGCTACCTTCTTCAGCATTCTTGAGAAGTTTTTAGTGATAAGTGCAAGTTCTTCAAAACCATCTTCACTATCAAATTCATGACTGATCCTTAATGACAAACTCTTAAAGGCCAACTCCTCCTGAGCTTTCTTAGTAGGTTGCTCCATTTGTATATCATAAGTTTGTAGCGATCTCATTAGTTCATCTAAGGTCATAGTGCCTACATCTCTAGCCTTTTCTATTGCTGCAACTTTCATTGCAAATGTTTTCGGAAGTGATTTCAAGGTCTTTTTCACCAGGTTTGATTCTTTGTAGACCTTACCCAATTGATATACCATATTGGAGGTATCTCTGAGTTTCCCATTAAATGTAGCAATCGCATCATCTTCCTCCATTTTCAATTCTTCAAACTTTGTAGCCAACATCTGTAGCTTGGATTCATGTCCTGACTCGTTCCTTCATGCACAGTCTGCAAAATATCATGAGATTTCTTCGCTCGATGACATGTAGAGATGAGTCTAAACTGATTTTCATTCACCGCGTGAAGATAGCATTCAATGCCTTTGAATTTTCCAATGAAGCCTTCAGGTCATCTGGAGACCAGGATGACTTATCTTTGAGCTTTTGTTTCTTTGAACTTGATTCTCCCTCTTTCTCCTTCGAGCTAGATTCAGCACCCTCAGTTGGATGTTTCCATACGGTCTCAATATGGTGTCATGCTAGTTCATCCAGTGAGTTTATAAAGACTCATATGTGCGCCTTCCAATAGTTGTAGTTTGTTCCTTCCAGCAGTGGTGGCCGAGAAACTGAAACTCCTTCTTTGGTCGCCATGGTAAAATCTGATCACACTTTCCTTGACACAACTAAGGTAGAAATAAGTGACCAAGCTCTGATACCAAATGAAATTTGGGTTTTACCTATATAGCTTATTTATTAAATCCGTGTTCCAACATATCCTATCTAACCAAACATGTAATAAAAATAACACAAGGACACACAAGACTTGGTTACGCAGTTTGGTGAAAGCCACCTACATCTGCGGGGTCTGGCCCAGTTCAGAATGATCCACTAATCAGAAGATACAGTATAAAGTACACCATACAATTATACTTATCTTCTAGTTATTAATGTGTGAATTCTGCAAGCTCCCCTTGCTACCGATCCGCCTTGATCAGACTCCCGCTGACCTCGAAACACGTCGACGCTAGATCGTCTCCTCCCGAGAAATTAAGGTATATGATTCTAAACTAATCATCAGGTCATGGTATGAAGGAACATATGTATGTTGGCTCTCGCAATACTATCGGAAAGATATAAAATTTGAGTGCAAATTTTCTCAATGAAATTCGTAAGTAATGCAGCCGTGATGTTCACTATAAATAGTCCATTGAGCAGATCAGAATTCATCATGATTATCTCTATAATATTCTCATTCCTTATCTGCTTTTGAAGAATATCAAAAACCCATAAATAAAGGGATTTTCCTTATTTCAAATATCTCATAATATTCTATAAATCAAATTCCACAATTATAGGGATTTCCCATAAATCCATTATGCTTCACATACACGTCTGAAATAATATTTCATAATCTCCAAACTTTCATAAATCAATATCACGCAATATGTTTTCATCAAACAAAATTTACAGTTTTCCGTATGTTCCAACATAAAAAAAACTTTTCTTTTCCAACTTAGTTCACAAATGCGAACTAAATCATTAAAGCAATCCACATGACTTTACACAATATCGCCATTCATGTTTATAATTCTTATAGAAGCATTTTCCAGAAATCTATCAAAATTTCTCGAAATTCCAAGATCGGATAGTATATATTGTTCAATTTTAAAAAAGTTACTCATTTAACTCTTCTTCTTTTTTGTAGATATGACACCACTGTTCTTATGAGCTATTCAAAAGTTGGAATGAGTAATTTTGGTAAACATCCTTACAGTTGTATGAAGAAAAAAAACTGGGCAAAAGGTTAACTTCCACAAATCTTTCATGCATTTTACTCGTCAAAATTTGCTATGTCCTCTTTTACTCATGGGATATAAAAACAATATCTCAGATGCTTAAAGCTTCTTTTACCATATAGTTGTCCTATCTTGTACAAATAAGAAAAATAATTTGTAGTATAATTATAATCTCGAGTGTGTGATTAATTATGTGATAACTTCAATTGTAAGTGCAGTTTGCACCGATTGTAAGTATAACCATTTACTCAATAAATCCAAAGGAATCGAGAAAGTTGATGAAAACTAAGAATGGTTGTCGTTTCATGAATTTATGGGACGCAGTTGGGAGGTCGACAAATGGCTTGCACTCAGATTATTTCAACAAAATGGAACCTTTTTGAATGCTTTCACTTGTGATGTTAACATCATGCAATTATTTATCTGTATTATTTTTTTCTTGTGAATCATTTACTTCTTTGGTGGATTTGTCATTTATACATGTTTGTGGAAGGATTGCCCCACAATTCACTTGCTTCATTATCTCCACCATTATTATAATGTACTATTCAAATTTTAGTTTCTTTGTTTTTTTATAATATATAAATGTCGTTTATCAAATATAGTAATTTTGAAACCATGAATACCTAATCCAAACTAATATCTCCAATGCTACGAATTTCTTCCGTACTAATAGTTGTTATTCTCTCCGTGGCACTCTAAATTTGTTATTTACTTTTTTAGAGTCAAACTTTGACTATAAATATAAATTGATATAAATATCATGTGAGATATTGTTAGATTTGCTTTAACATCTATTTTTTAAATGTTAATTTTTATGCGACAATATTATAGGTAATTAGAGATATTTACAGTTAATCATGCTCATTGAAAAATGTGAAAAAGTAAATTAGCAATTTTTAAAGTGGGACGGAGGGAGTATATGTTAAAATTATGGTATGGGTTCAGTGAGACATATTTCCACAAATGTAATATTGAGAAGTTTGTTATGGAACACAAACTTTTGAATTGCACATGGTTTGGTGATTTGTATAAAAATCTAACAAGAAATTTTAATAATTTTTATAGAAATGTATATTTTAAGAAATATATATGAATTAAAATATTTAATTCATATTTACACTGGATATATTAATATGGATTAGACATTAGTCAGCATTACGTGTCAGCAAAAAAATTAAATTGAAGGAAAAATGATTGCATTAATTATTGGAGGAAAATTGTAAACATGTAGAATACTAATTAATGAAGTAACCGAGTATAATAAGAGATGATGTTGTTTTGTATATTATCAAGATGGCATTGGTTATTATTATTTCATAGAGAACTTCACCACTACACTGTTTTTCATGGAATAATCCAATCATGTTAACAAGTGCCCTTGATAGAAAACCCATAAAAGTTAAATGAAATTATAGTTAAGTGCTAAAATAACTTTATGTTTTGGTTGAAAGTGTCAATCTAACCCTGTAAAATTTGAAAGTGTGATTTTAACCCGATTATTTGGTCGAAAGTGTCAATCTAACTTGTGGAACCTGAATTTGTCCGGAATTTGTGACTTGATTTTATACCCCTGTTTTTTTGAAATAAAAATTCAAAAAATCGGAAAATATTATATTACCCTTGAAAACCCCTCTCTTTCTTCTTCTCTCACATCAGAATCCCACCTTCATTCTCTCACTTCCCCGTCCACCCCTCCCACTTCCCCGTCCGCAAAAACCTCTCCCACTTCCCCGTCCGCGAAAACCTCTTCCACTTCCCCTTCTATCCCCACCACCTCCAAGTTCTCCAGTGTTCAATTTGGCCTAAATCCTTCTTATCAGGAGGATATTTTCTTCTTCTTTGGAGTAACTCCCATATTCTCGCGGCGGTGGGTGGGTGGCTTTGGGGATCGGTGGCATCGGGGTAGGGTGAGCTAGGGATTTGTGGTGGCGCTGCTAGCACGGTGACGTCGGGGTAGGGTGGGCTAGGGATTTGCGGTGGTGCTTCTGGCATGGTTGCGTCGGGCAAGGTGACATTGGGCTAGGGTTTTGGTGTGGCAGCGGGGTTGGGCGGTGTTAGGCGGGGTGGTGTCGCGGCGGGGCTGGTTGTGTGGAGCGGTTAGGTGAGTGGAGGTAGGGTTTCGAGCGGCGTTCGGTGGGTGGGTTGGGGTGTTTTCAAGCAGAGATGGAAGCGGAGACAGAGGTGGCAAAGCGATGGAGGTGTGGGGACGGGGCTGTTAAGGTGCAAGTTGTTTGAGGTTGTGAGATGGTGGCATACAGCGGGACTGGCTAGATAGGGTGGCTGGTTGAACTGAGGTAGGGTTTCAAGTGGCGTGGGGTCGATGGGTAGGTGGGTTGGAGTGTTTTCTGGAGGAGATGGTGGTGGAGAGGGATTCAGTCAAGCGGTGGCTTCGACAAACACCAGATTTTGGTGGTGAAACTCTACATTCCAATCGGCGGTGGTATCGGAGCGACATAGAAGCAGCGGATCTATGTGGGTGGAGGTGGTGTTGGGCGGAACTCCAGATTCCGGCGGCAGCGGTTTGCGACGGAGAAGCGGCGACGATGGGTTTGGAGATGGTGAAGAAGAAGATCCCTAGGGTTATTTTTGCCATTAAGATTTTATTTTTAAAACTATGGGTGTTTTAGTCTTCTTAGGTTTGGTCAATGTTGGAAAATGCCAAGTCAATGTCGAAATAGTGTGAAAAGGTTATATCGGCACATTTGATGTAAAATTTAGGGTTAGAATCACACTTTCAGTTTTTACAGAGTTAGATTGGAACTTTCAAAGATTTGTATTGTGCCCATGAAATTAATACACTACTCCCTCCATCCCACAATGAACTTTCAATTGTTTTAGGCTCAATCTTTTATGTAAACTGGTGTGACAGTATCTTTTGATGTTAAAAATATACTTTTGTAAGCTTTTTCATGAATGATGTCGTGGATTGTGTAAATAAATCAATAATGGTAAATTTTAGGGTTTAGTGGGGGTAAATTTGGTAGAATGAATGACCAAGTATGAAAAATTTACAAGAGAAAAATGATAATATAACCCTGCATATAAGACGTAAGTACAACATAACCCTATGGTATTAAAAAGTGTCAATATGACCCTAAAATATCAATGAAAGTGTAAAACTAACCAATCTGAGAATTTTTTTGTCGGAATTCTATGAAGTGGCTTTTTTTCCTTCTTAAAAAAAGAACAGAAGAAAAATGAAATATGACTATTATACCCCTGTAAACCCTAAATCCAGCCGCCGGCCCTCTTCTTCTCTCCCCTTATTCTCTCGTCGGCCCTCTTCTTCTCTTTTTCTCTTCTTCTCTCCCGACCGCCCTCTTCTTCTCTTCTTTTACCGACCTCCAGCGTAGAATCGGTGGTGTGGTTTTCTTCTTCTCCGGACCTCTGGCGTTGAATCGAGCCGATAATGAATAAAGATTAGCAGCAAAATAATGAATAAAGAGAGATCTAAACTCTTAAAACCCCCACTTTAAATATTCAATGTTTTTTCTCTTGCTTGTCTTTTTGTTTTGTACCTTTGAGCATTTCTTCTCTCATTTTGTAATTGTCCCCTTTAATAACCTCAATTAGTTTTTGACCCTTCTTTCCCATACCCCAAAGCATCCACTTTGTTCTTTGTGTTCATCGTTTTCATACTTATAAAGAAAATTTTCAAGATCATGTTAGGTTACCATAACATTGGTTTATGTCAATTCAAACACCAATAAATTTCAGTGTATATTATCTTCCTAGTCCTGTTTTCTCAATGTTGTTTTAACTAGTGGCTAAAATCTATTCTACTCTTATACTATTATATCAATGGAATAATGAGGAGTCCTCTTTGTGAGCTTGTGGTGAATTAAATAGGCACTAGATTACGTGGCTGTTTGGCAACCACTTATGCATATGGCTTTCAGTTTTTTCGTTCTCATTTTTACACCCAAAATCAAATTCACAATCATCAATTCACTTTTAAAATTTTTCAAAAAGAAATCAAAAGAGAGAAGAAACCACGTCGACAATAATATGAAATTTATCGCCATACATTTCTCAAATTTGAAGTCACTGCTATGGAGGAAAATTTTATAGTTTGATTTTACCTAAATTTGTCAATTATAACAATTATGTTCCAACATCGATTATCTAACCAAGTATGCAGAAAAATGTAAAACAATAACATACATACTTGGTAACGCAGTTCGGTGAAAATCACCTACATCTGCGGGTTTTGGTCCAATTCAGAATAAATCCACTAATCAGAAAGAGATAGTATAATGCACACCATACAACTATACTTATCTTTTCTAATAAGTACAATGCACACCATACAACTATACTTATCTTTTCTAATTACAATGTGTGAGTTTTGCAAGCTCTCCTTGCTACTGATCCGCCTTGATCAGACTCCCTCTGACCTCGATACTTGTCGGTGCAGGAGCTCCTCCTCCTGACGAATTAAGGCATACGATTATGAACTTGGATCAAAAGGGTTTTGATCATGTTGGAACACAGACTATGAGCTCTCGGCTACTCTGAATATACGAAGACCTGAATGCTGGTTTTCTCCAATTAAATTCGTAAGTAATTCAGCCAGAATGTCCACATATATAAAGCTGTCGCACGAATAATGTTTCTTGTGCTAATGGAATTCTATCTCCACAAAATGTTTTGATAACAATCAAATCTCTTGGATTTAGGAATTCCTAAATTTAATCCCTTGAATTAAGGAACTAGAATATGTTGTCCATATCTTAGCCATAGGCAAAACTTCTCTATCAATTCCAATTCCATAATTCTAATCCAATCCCATAAATATAAGAAATGATATATTCTCCAATTAAAACACAACCTAGACGAAATATTTCTTCTCGGATTTACCAACATATACCTTATTCCACCAAGAATTCCTTTTATGATGTTTCAACATAAGTTATTCCACATTTGCATAATTTTCACAAATTACCAACTAAATAAATCTGGACTTTACAAATTTAAAAGAGAGAGGAGGAAGTTTTAAACTTGGGGAAGGAACGAAAGGAGAAATAAAGAAAGGAAAGATGAGAAAAAAATTATTGTTGCAGGAAAGGAAGGGGATAAAAAGGTGGAATTTCTTTTTAGAATTTGTTTGGAAGTAAGTTCAACCACCGTTGTCTACTTTAATGCACTTGATCCAGACACATGTTCCAATGCTGGAATTGCCCTCAAAACTTCTTAAAATAGTAGGTTTTAGTGCATATTAGTTAGAATTTCTTTAGATGGAAGTTCAACCGTCGTTGTTTACTTTAGTGTACTCGATCCAAACACATGTTCGGATGTTGAAACTGCCCTGGGAAGTGCACTTCACTCTGCCCTCGAATTCCTTAAAATAATAGCTTTTTTTGTTCGTATTTTATAGGGTTTCTTTGGACAGCGTTTCAACCGTCGTTGTTTAAGTGTACTCCAGATACCAATTCCAAAATCGGAACTATCCTTGGAAATGCACTTCAGACAACTATTTCGACGCCGGAATTGCCCTCAAAACTCTCTTAAAATAGTAGCTTTTAGTGCATATAGAGTTTCTTAATAAGGCAGTTCAACCGATGTTCTTTACACTAGTTCACCCCGGACACCTATTCTGACGTCAGAACTGCACTAAATTAAACAACAAACCCACCATACAAAAATTTCAACTGTGGATCAAGCTTAACCGCCATTTATAATATCAACCGCCGTCTATCAAATTTTTGAATTTGTATAACGTTAATCCAACTATCAGGACACATCTTTAGAGTTCGGAACTTAAGATAGAAAGTGGTCCAGAAGAAAAAAAATATGACCACTATGCAACAGATTAGGTGTTAATGGCAATTTCTACACTAGTTGTTTTAGATTTATTACTTTGAAATTAAGGGGTTCAACGTTTACCAAAAAATCAAAAATAGAAAACTTTTCTTGTAGGAAAAGTTAGTTTTTTTGTTAGAGGTCGATTCCGGGGTTTTTTTAAAAATGTTTTTAAAGAAACTATATTTACATAACCCCTTGATGAACCTACGCGAGGATCCTAAGCTACGCGCACTCTACAAGTTGTGACACTCTCGAGTTCATTAATTAATTACTTCCACTTCCTTTTAGCAGCCATTATGGTTCGCTTTCTTGCCCAATTAAATAATTAGGTGTCCATCAGAAATGTGAACTTATAAAAATGCTGCAAAAGGAGGTGTGAAAATATAAAAAGGGCCAAACTAAGGGGCTCCAATTCATTATTCTCAAATGATGATAATGTACTAATCATATTAAACAATTAGAGATAGCCCTTAATGATTAATTTAGTGGAAATGTATAATGTGGATTTACATTTGAAAAGGACTTTTCTATTGCCTAATATTGATTGAATTAGTATCATAATCATGATAGGCAATCATGTCTATTGCTAATGCGAAAAGGAAATTAGTGACACCAATTGAGATATTAGAGTCCTTATCACAAATTAGTGGCCAAGCTGTATATGGAGTGATGACAAGTAACCGTTTAGTTTGTGCTGAGTGAAAAAGATCTTGCTTTTTGATCAGCCATGAGTAAGAAATTAATTTAAAGGGTAAAATGCATTCATATTTCCTAATTCTTTTGTTTAGTGCACATATACCTCCAATTTTTCGAAATTGCATTTGTAATTCTGGATTAGTTGTAACTTAAAAACTCATATCTCTCTTGCCTGAGTTCGGCGTTAGACCTTTTATTTTCATGTGTTTACCAATATTGAAATTACCAAATAACCTTCATTTGATTTTATAAAAAAATTGAGAACCATTTTACCCTCCATTGAAGTGGTACCCGCCTTTCATCAAAATCAATGTTAGTTCATGTTTGCCGCTTCTCCGCCACACCGCTCCTCCACCACCGCGCCGCGCTGCGCTGCGCCTCCACATTGATTAAAAAACCTTACCCATTCTTCTCATTTCTCTTCATCACGTTTCTGGATACTTTCATTACATTTCTGGGTATCTTCATTTCTCTTCAACATGGCCATCATCATCTTCCTCTCATTTCCACACCACCGTGCCACCGTCGTGACCGCCCTGCCACACCCCCACCGCAACCCCAAAACCCTAGTACCCCCTCGCTATAGTCCCTGCCCTACCAGCCACCGCACTTTGCCACCACTCACCTTCCATCGCCACTTCCCACACCACCCTACCTCTGTTGTGACGCCTCCCTACCACATCCCCATCGTAGCCCTAAAACCTTAGCACCCGCCCTAACAACCACTCACCTTCCCCCGCAACTTCCCACACCACCGTACCTCTGTCGCGACGCCGCCCTGCCACACCCCTTCTGCACCCCAAAACCCTAGCAACCCCCACCTAAGCTTCGTTCCCCCGCCCACCACCACTACCAAGTTCCACCCCATGTCCCGGCGCCCACCCAAGCTTCACCAGATCTAAACTCACCCAACTTTGTTTACATTGACCCGACCTCTCCTAACCCTGGGTCGGTCGGGTTTGGCCCTAGCGGGTATGATGACGATTGGAATTTAGAGGTGCTCGGAAAAGGATTTGCGTTCTGAAGAAGGGAAATGAGGATGAGGGTTTTTATTCCCTTGAAAAGATGAGGGACGACGGTGTTTGGGGTTAAGAAATGAAGATGAGGATTTTTATTTTGAAAGGGAAAATGGTATATTCTAATGACCAAGTTGACCAATTTTTCAGATGACACCAGGAGTACAAATGCACTTTCAAAAAATTGGGGGTATATGTGCACAAAGCAAAGAACAGAGGGGCACAAATGCACTTTTTTCTAATTTAAATAACAAAAAAAGAAAATTTTCATTTTCAATTTGTTTGTTGTTTTACACTATTTTTTTTTATAAACACATGCATTCATGGTGTTGTCTCACACAAAGGGGTAAAACTTCCTAGTGATTCCTTCATTCTGCTATTCCCTTTGTTTTTTGTGGATTTGACACATTTTTCTTTTTGACTGTATCTATGGATTTGACACCATTTTCATTTTTGGCATGATTAATTCAATTTCATCCACTCATTTTACTTTCTTTTTCTTTCTAAATTTTCATCCACTCATTTCATACACCTAAATTCAATCAGCTAAAATTATAGTGTCAAACTCATAGAAACGGAGGGAGTGGTATTGAATAACTTTCATTCATTCTTTGATTTTTGAAATACTTTGAAAGTTTTATTATATTCCTCCTATTTTATTTTATTCAAATTCCAAAAAATATTTCATTTACTACCAAAAAAAAAATAGTACTAACACAATTTTTAGGGAAAAGTACAAAATTAACTTTATTATTTTGCGAAAGTGTCAATATAACATTGTAAAATATGAAAAATGAGGAACTAACCATATGATTTTGAGAAATTATGCAGATATACCAAAATTGCTCTCATCTGGCGTGGACTGAAGTAATTCATCCGTTTTCCTATTCTAAAAAGACAAAAATAACCTTAGACTTAAAACTCAAAATTCAATAACCATTTTACCCCTAGCTTTAAAACCTAACTGTTGTTCTTCTTATTCAATCACCACCGCTGCCACCACTAAAACTCTATCCCATCGCCGGAATGCCCATCTCCTCCTCCTCGTCCCTCTTGGCTCCGCCGTCGTCGTCGCCGCTCCGCTGCCCCTAAAACCATAGTCCACTTCCGGAATGCCCAGCCCCTCATTTTTGCCCAACCCCTCCTCCTTATCTCCACACCAGCTTCTGCGCCACCACTCCTCCGTACCTTAAACCCTAGATCACCACCAGAATGCCCAGTCTCTTCTCTTCCTCTCCTCTCCTCCTCTCTCATCCCCGTCGATTTATCCGCCAAATTCCCAATGAAATTTTGGCATAATCGCCGACAATTTTTTTGATGTTTTCACTAGTAAAAGAATGAATAATCTGGGCTTATTTCGTTGACGCTAGGGAGGGCTACTTTCCCGTCGATTCTCGGCAAGCCAGTGTACACCAAAGTTCACTTGTTTTTCCGGCAAGTTTCCAAATTTTTACCCATCACCGATGTTGCGACGAGACCGCGATCCAAATCAAGCAAATTCGCCCACGCCCAGATCCAACCGCACCACCCCTCATGCGGCTAAAACTTGAGGAAATCAGATTCGGCTCAGTGGCGGGGAGGGGAAGAAAAGAAAAAGAAAAATGTGATGGCTAAAGAAGAGGATTGAAGGCGGTGATGATGAAGAAAAGAAGAAGAAGAATATCAAGAAGAGAAGAAGAGGAAGAAGATAAGGGAAGGGTATATTCGACTTTTTATATTTTATATTTTATATTTTTAATGAGGGCAAAATAAATTTTTATAGATTTTTGGCCAAATTGACCTTTGACAAAATAGTCAACCAAGTCCATGGTTAGATTGTCACTTTCAAAATTTACAGGGTTATATTGGCGCTTTCGACACAAATATAGGAGTTAAAAATGCGCTTTTCTCCTATTTTTATGATACGTAAGTTGTAACAATTAGTTTTGTGCTTTCACATATCTCCATAAATTTACCGCAGGTCATTAATGTTATTAAGTTATGTCTCTACATCAACTTGTGTAGGACATAATCTTACAAAGAAGAAGTACATCACTCGGCATGCTCGGTTTGACGAGATATTTTTTCCAGCTACCCGAACTGGTACTGCCACTAAATCTGTGTTCAATAGATATTTTTGTATTTTTTGAGCCTGCGTCAGTCCCTCAGAGATTTTTGAACCATCTTCTTCAGCCGTATTGCCCATTATTTTAGAGAATTCTGATTTACAAACTGTACCGGGAGCTCAGGGTTTATCTGAAAATTGTGTTTGTTTGCCGCATAATAACTAACAGCTCATGCCACCAGCCGTACAAGTTCAAGCGCCGGTCTCCTAGCCAGCTCGTTCCACACACGCCACTAGTTGCCGCTCTCATGGCTCTGACGGCAATCCTGTCATCTTTTGCTCAGCCAGCACCATCTTTGCTGCAAGCTTCTCCAGCTCGACCGCTATCACCACTGGCCTTGGGTTTCGTGCTCTCCTCGGGTTTCGTGCCTGCCTTGGGATTTGCATCATATCCGGCACCGAATCTCTCTTCTAGTCATCCGATGCCTACTCGATCTCGCACTGGCTCTCTTCGGTACAAGGATTTTTCTCAGTATGATATTTTTATCTTACTGAGTGATTTATTTACCAAGACCAAGCCTCGCAGTCATCACTCAGCTGTCAAGGATCCTAAATGGGTTGCTGCTATGGACTCAGAGATGGATGCTCTTCGCACTCAATAAACGTGGGATTTGGTTCCTCATCCTCCACATGCTAATTTTGTTGGTTCAAAATGGGTTTACCATTTAAAGTACAAGGCTGATGGCTCTCTTGACAAGCATAAGGCAAGGTTAGTTGCTCAGGGTTTTTCACAATTGCCTGGTTTTGATTATGACCATACATTTAGTCCAATGGTGAAAACATCTACTGTTTGTATTATTTTATCTCTTGTTGTCACTCAAAATTGGCCTTTACGACAGCTTGATGTTAAGAATGCATATTTAAATGGTTTTCTTGACTCTCATGTTTGTATGGAGCGGCCTATCGGATACAAAGACTAGATGCATCCTAATCTTGTTTGTCGTCTACGCAAGGCCATTTATGGTTTGAAACAAGCTCCTCGTGCTTGGTTTTAGCATTTCAGTTCATTTTTGGTTGGTCTGGATTATGTATGTAATTTCTCCGATACATCTTTGTTTGTATTTTCACAGGGTGCCTCTTTGCTATACTTATTGGTTTATTTTGATGACATATTCTTACTGGGAATGATGGTTGTCTCATTCAGAAGTTTATTTATCGGGTTAATCAGGAATTCAAGATTACCGATCTTGGCAGTCTGCTGTATTTTTTGGGTTTGAAGGTTGTTCATACTTCCGATGACTTATTCCTTGGTCAGGCCAGATACGCCAAGGACATTTTATTGCGCGTTGGTATACAAGATTCAGTGCCAATTGCTATACCATTTGTGGCTTTTTCGAAACTTGCCAGCTCTTCCGGTAAGCCATTTGGAAACCCCATACTTTATCGCTCTTTGGTTGGTGCACTATAGTATTTGTCGATTACACGTCCCAACTTGTCTTATGCTATGAAAACGGTCAATTGGTACATGCAGGCTTCTACTGATGACCATTTCAAAGCTGTTGCTCAAATTTTGCACTATTTATATGGTACTCTCTGCTATGGTCCTCAATTTCCCGCAAATTCATCCACTTTACCAGTTCTGGATTATTCTGATGCTGATTGGACTTTTTGTATTGAGACTTGTAGGTCTACATATGGTTATGCCATTTTCCTTAGTGGAAACCTGGTTTATTGGAGTGCAAAGAAGCAACCTACAGTCTCTCGTTCTAGTTCAGAATCAGAATACCATGCTATGACCAACACTGCTGCAGAACTAGCTTGGTTGATGAATCTTCTTCAGGATTTACGTGTATCGACTCTTGCACCTCTTATTCTGCGGTGTGATAACAATATTGCTCTCATTCTTGCTCAGAATCCAGTTTCGCATAAGAGAGCCAAGTACATTGATATTGATTATCATTTTGTACGTGAGATGGTGTCTTCTGGCAAGCTCATGGTTGCTCATGTTTCTACGAAATTGCAGCTTGCTGACATCTTTACAAAGGGTTTATCTCGTCCTTAGTTTGAGTTCTTGCATTTCAAAGCTTTGCATTGCGACCAGTCCTACGCTTCGCTTGGGGGGGGGGGGTAATAGATGTATAGTTGATTTAGAATCAGGATAAGAAAGGAATACCATTTTTGTTTGGTTTTGTATATATCCTGTTCCATATTTGTTTAGCTTTTGTATACCTTTTGTACCCACTATATATATATATATGAATACACACAGCCACAATTATTTGTGAGTTTTACATTCTATCACACACAATTTACAAATCATTACTGTACCTTCAAGCATCACAGACAATGTATAGAGAAAGACTTATATAAGATTGTTTTACCACCATTTATGTTGAGACAAAAAACAAAGCAAAGTTTTTAAAATTACAAAAAGTATCACATATCATCTTCTACTTTTAAACAATTGTATTTGAACCTTCTATCTCATCATAAGGTTGGGTGAGACCGTCTCACGCAATATATTCTTTATCTAATGTATATACTTCGAGGCATCACAATCATTTTGAAACCCGCATATTAGAGGTAGTTTGCAAGAAGTCCCAATATTGTGATATGGATAATAGAGACACTTAAGCGAGGTGTTACAAATAATTTTCTGATACGCATATAGTGAAAATGCAGTGTCTTAAAAATTGTGTGACATGCGTTGATGAAATTATACAGATTAGTGACATATAAATGCGCAGAAAAGTTTAGTAACATGTGAATGTGCTGAAATATTGAAACACTTGTTGAATATCACGAAAACTATGTCTCTGTTGAGATTGTTTTGTATTGATTCATTTATATTTATTTTAAAATTTATATTACTTTGATTGATTCATTTTATTTTTCTCATGATTTTCTTTCATACATTCAGCCTTTTATTGTAGGATCCACTACCGTGCCCATTCTCCCTTAAATAATTACTATTTCAAGTACTAGAAGAGTACCATCACGCTATTATTAATTATGATGTATATTTTTTGTCTTACGTTTAAATTGGGAAAATTATTTATTTCAAATTTTAGTCATCTAAGGAAATTATATGGGTTATGAAATGAAATAATTAATTTAGTTAGAAATCGTTAAATACTGAATAAAATAAAAAATTGATTATTTTTACATTATTTCATTTAAATTTTATAAAGTAATTATTTATATGTTGAGATTAATTTTAAAATGTTGTCATAATTATGTATATCTCATTGAAATAAATCAAAATCAAATGATCTAAGTAGTCTCACTAATTATAAAATGTTCTCTTTTAATAGTTAGTCGGCCTAAAACAAGACTTTTTCATATATAATAAATAAATAATATGTATATATATTTCTATAAAAGTACCCTATAATTTTATTAAAATATCCGAATATTTTGTTATTTCATATTATGTGTTTAATTGGATTTTTTAGTAATATATGTGTATTTATATATATATTATGAGATATTTATGCTTTTTAAGTATATCTTTATATATTTTAACAAGTTATAATTGATTATATACAGCAAAGAATTAAAATCAGTAATATATTATAATATTAGTACTCCCTCCATTTCTCTATTTGTGGCACACTTACCTTATTGGGATTTTTTTTAAATGGCACACTTTCCATTTTTTGCAAGATTCTTTCAATTTCATCCATTCATTATACTTTTTACTTTCTACATTCAATTTCATCCACTCATTTTCTTCACCTAAATCCAAGCACTTATACCTATGGTGGCACAAATAGAGAAACAGAGGGAGTATGTTATTTTTGGACAAATTTGGTTTAGTTTAGTCAAAATGACTTCAATATCCCCAAGCAAACAATTTCCATTATATGGTGCTTGGGCTGACCTAATTAGTTTCACTAATTATAAAATGTTCTCATTTAACATTTAGTCGGTATAAAACAAGACTTTGTCATGTATAATAAATAAATGATATGATACATATTTCTATCAAAAGTTCCCTATCATTTTATAAAAACATCCGAATATTTTGTTATTTCAAATTATGTGTTTAATTGAATTTTTTTTAGTAATATATATATATGTACTGTATAGCATGAGATATTTATGCTTTTAAATATATCTTTAGAAGTTATATATTTTAACAAGTTGTAATTGATTATATATAGAAAAAGAGGAATTTCACAGAAACGATTGAGCTCAAGATTGGGCTCAAGAACTATGATCCCCAAAAGGACAAGCGTTTCAGTGGCTGCATGATTGGAGATGCTCAGCACGTCGAAGAGGCATCAAGGATTGGGCCCGGGTCAATGGATGTTGAAGCTTTGAAGAAGCTCAACAAAAACAAGAAGTTGGTGAAGAAGCTGGCAAAGAAGCACCACGCATTCTTAGCATCTGAAGCTGCCATCAAGCAAATCCCACGTCTTCTTGGTCATGGGCTCAGCAAGGCGGGAAAGTTTCCCGCCAAGAATCATTGGAGTCCAAGGTCAATGAGACCAAAGCTACCGTTAAGTTCCAGCTCAAGAAGGTCCTCACCATGGGTGTTGATGTCGGCATCTGTGGCATGGACGAGAAGCAGATCTTCCGGAATGTGCAAATGAGCGTCAACTTCCTCGTTTCATTGCTCAAGAAGAATTGGCAGAATGTGAGGTGCTTGTACTTGAAGAGGGGAAGGCCAACCCGCATATTTTGAGCAGTTGCTCCGGTTGTTGCTTCGTTTTGATACTCCCTCCGTTTCATTGGACGTGACACACTTTCCTTTTAAGGTTGTTTTTGTGAATTTGACACACTTTCCTTTTATGATAATATTCCTTCAATTTCATCCACTCATTCTACTTTTCACTTTCTAAATTCAATTTCATCCACATATTTCATCCACCTAAATCCAAACACCCAATCCTATGGTGCCACATCCAACAAAACAGAGGTAGTATGAGTTCATTGGAGAGTGTTAAGAGTGAATGCATTTGCTAGCTAAAGTCATTTGACAATTTTGTGCTCTTCTATGTTAGCTTCTATTTCTTGAAACCAAAAAATAATAATTTGATTAATATACATATATAGTAAATAATTAAAATCAAAACACATTATAATGTTAGTATGCTATTTTTGGACAAATTTGGTTTATCTTACTCAAAATGACTTCAATATCCCCGGTTGACAAAGCAAACAATTTCTATTATATGGTGGTTGGGATTAATATTCTTTTTCCTAAAACAAATCACAGAAAAATCATTGGTTTTTTATTGATAGCATTGTAAAAAAATTAAAAAATTGTCTTGCTATTAATTAAGAAAAAATGGGATTTAACTTCACCTATTTATCTTTGATAAAAAATATATAAGACTTTACTAATGGTGCATTGATATCACATCAGTGACACATCTCATCAATGATGAGGGTTATAATATATGGGGTTGAGAGAAGAAATTTATCTTTCACCGATATGAGATATATCTTTCAACAAACATTTTTGTAAGAAATTTATTTTTTTAAGGGAACTTAGCGAGAGAAGAAAAGGGAAGAAAACTGAATTCGAAAATGATTTTTACTTTTTTTTTTCTTAAACTAGGATAAAGATATAGTTTACCTTCAATTTTATAAATAGCTGAAGTAAAATAATTGTTCACTTCGATTTTTGACTTTTTTTTAATAAACCAGAGTTAGTTAGAAAAATTAATTTTCTATTGGTGAATTAACCCTTACAATCGTGGAATTACGGTCCTAAAATAAAATGATCCAAATTAATTATCAAAAATAATTCTACGATCTGATCTTATCATTTTATTCTGAAAAATCAGCTGTACTAATTCTTTCGTAAAATTGGTCTTAAATTTTTTGATAAGGTCTAAGATCCTACTATCCCAATCCTATTAAAAATAACAATTTATATGCGAAATTCCAATTTTATAAACATGGCTTACAATAATTGTTGTACTACCTTAACATGATTCATTGGTTCGGGTGTTTGGTCTAGTTTTGAAGCATTGGCTAGTGACGAATTCAATCATAACAATAATGGGTGCATAAAGAACACACTAGATAGACATGCATGCTACTGTTGCTATTGTCACTATTGTTGCTATTGTTTTTATATATCAGCTCATTAATCATTCGACACGAAATTCATATGAATGTTGAAAGCAGAAAAGTAAACTATAGACTTGACAAGCTACTACATAAATAACCAGAAATATCAATTTGTCAACTCACGATTTTTTACATTTTATTTTTCGATCAATACTCACGAATTAATTAACCAACATTATTAATATCACTATTAAAAAAATTCAGCAGTGATGCATTTTTTGTGACATGTAGGGAAGTGTCACAAAATTTACTTCTCATTTAGGTGTCATTGAGTCTTACTAACACGAGTATGTGTCACTAAACCAAGCAATTACATTATTTCATGTCACAAAATTTATTTACACTTTATAAAATAAAATAAATATCAACACGTCACAAAAATATAAAAACTCTTTAAAGAGTCACAATATTTTATTGAAATGTTGAATAGAGGCATTTCCACAAACATCACTACTAATTTTAGCGACGCTTTTGAATGTCACAGTATTCCAAAAAAGTGTCACTACAAAGAGATTTTTCGGTAATGTATACGGATTGACAAACTCTAGCTTTACATGAACGGATTCCAAACTTTCGACCCAATTAGTTTACGGTGGTTAACCTTGTGGCACCCTTTTACGTCCATTGGTTTCAACTAATTGGCAATTTAATTAAAGTACTTCGTTTGTGCTATTTTGAAGTCTAAACTCTTCAGTGGGCACTTAATTTTTTTTTGCTATTAGGAGATAAATAAGTAAGGAAAAATATAAATAAAACAATGTAGAGTAAAGAAAAGTAGGAGAAATAAGAATATTGCATTACTTTCTTCCATCTCAATATAAGTTTTACGTCCACGCTATTTTCTTAAGAATTAATAATTTAATTTTCTTCTTATTTTCCTTTCAATCATATAAATTGTATTTTCCTTCTCTTTTATTTCTCGTCCTCCCATAGTCTCCACCACAAGTTTCTATTTTTCCCCCTTAATTCTCCATCCAACGTCAATCTTAATAGAGTTAAAGGAAGGAATAGAGTGAGAAAAATGAAAAAATTTCCCATCCAACTTGCAAATGCAATGTAGGCGTTGGGTTCGGCAATAACGATATCACCCAACATACCAAAGCTCACTGTCATGCCGCCAGTAGTAGGAGATGTAAGGAATGATACATAAAACAACTTTATATTTGACAGATAATCATATAGAAGAGATGAAATTTTAGCTATTTGCATTAAACTCAAATTTCCTTCTTGCATGTGCGCCTCTCTGGAAGCGCATACTATAATAATAGATGGAAACTTATTGGTAGCATACTCAATGAAACAAGGAACTTTTTTCCCTTGCTACAAATCCCATTCTTCCTCTATGCTCAAGTAATCCTATCATGCTTTGATAATGCTATCTTTATAAGTTCTTTTTTGGAATAAAATTCAATAGGATCTAGAGAAACTATGTCTTTATTCATAAGATTCCAAGTACCGGGATCGATCGAAAGTTCAATTCTATTTGAACTATTGATTTTCAAATGATATTCACATTGTTCGGAATATGAAAGTGATGTAAATGTCAAGGCTACTACCTCCATATGTGACGACATGCCAAAACTTGATCAAACATTTAAAGAATATGTTCAAGACCATTTAAGTGACATGACAAGTCCTATGACTAGATCAAAAATGAAGTTTAGAGATGCGGCTTTAAATGTTTTTATCGATCAACTTTATGATGAAGAATTGAAGAAGAAATCAACATCGAAATTTTCTTGAATTAATTGTTCAAGAGTTTTGAGGAATTGAAGACATCGTGAAGAACACTATAAACTTTTTCCCACTAGGTTTTTTAATTTGGTCGTGTGATCATTTTAAACTATTGTAAATGATTTCAATTTAAATTTTAGGGATTAAACTTGACATGTGGGTTTTGAAAAGTTTAATTTGAAAATCAGTCCATTAGGGTTTAGAATATTCAATTGTGATTTGACAATAATTGGATTTGGTAAGATTCGATAAGACAATTTTCAATCAAGAATTCATCTTGATGAATTTCGGCCTTGATCAGATTATTTTAGGTATTTTAGTTAGATATGGTTTTACCTATTTAAAGTTTCCATAAGTCTTCTTAGTCTCTGATAGAAGTTACCAAATCCCTGGTTGGGATTAGGGTTTTGGCCTATTTAACCCTATAAATAGGGGAGGCTTGACCGAGTTTTAGAACACCTTTCATCAATCATACATTCAGAACTTTCGAGTTTATACTCTTTGTTTGCGATCATTTTCATTGTTACTTAATCCTGCGTATTAATTAAGTATCAATACATTTTATTTGTGAACTAATACTGCGGGCTAGTTAGTGAGCAAGTTCAAAATTGAGAGCAATTTTGAGGGCTAGTTGTGATCAATTTCGTGCGACCAGATTAGGGTTTGCAGATCCCTTAATTCGGTCAAATATTTAAATTCCGCAATCCAGAGTTTTCGCAAGAAATTTCATATAAAAAAGAATTATTTTCCTGGTTGATTTGTAATATTCTATTCCATACCTAGTAA
>JAULKM010000009.1:10592775-10604407 GCA_032355605.1 Rubia tinctorum
TATTACTTTGACTTTAGGGTGAAAGTGCCAATATAACAATGTAATTTCAGAAAGTACCAAATTGACCTTAACTAATTATTGTATGTGTCAATATAACCCTAACTTTCGAAAGATTTGTGTCGATATACCCAAAGTTCTTATTTTTTATGTTGACCCTCTCAATTTCGGCAATGATGAAATAGTGAAATTACTAAATTACCCATGATCTAGAAGCTGAAAACTTTATCCCCATGATACCCCTGCCACCACCAGTCACCACCTCCGCCAGCCACTACTTTCGCCTCATCGTCACCGAAAACTCTGTCGTTGCCACGTCCACCACCTAGCCATCTCCACATCCGCCACCCCTTCTTGGCGCCGACAAGGTCACCTCCACCACCTTCTCACCATTGCCACCTCCGCTACCCATTCTCGACGTTGACAAGGCCACCTCCACCACCTTCTCGCTGTCGCCACCCCTTCTCTGCTCCACCACCTCCTCGCCTCCATAGCCGTCGCTCTCTTCCTCCCTCTTCCATCCCCTCACCCCCACCGCCGCAAACCCTAGCTCAGCCTCACTACAGCTCATCCACCCTAGCCCTACCGCTGAAAATCCTAGCTCAGTCTCACCGCCGCTCATCGCAAACCCTAGCGCAGCCTTAACGCCGGCGTCGGGAGTGCAATTCAGTGAGTGAGGACGAAGAAGAGAAGAAATTGACGAGGGAAATTCCCAATTTCACCACACAATTTTGGTACCACAAACCCTACTCAACCTTAACGTCGGCATCGGGAGGGCAATTCAGTAGTGAGAATGAAGAAGATAAGGAGTCGGGAGGGCGATTCGCGATTTCAACACACAATTTTGGTACTTGCAATCGGCGACGAGAGAGCGAAGAAGAGAAGAAAACATTGAGTGGTGAGGGCAATTTAGTCATTTCCAGTTTTTGTATTTTTCTTTTTTTTTATAATTAGGGGAAAATGTTAATTTTACAAAATCAGGCAGTAAACCGGTTGACTAAAAAGTCACCAGTCAAAAGTTATTTTTGCATCTTTTGAGATTGCATGATTATATTAGCACTTTCAGACTAAAGTTAGAGTCATTTTACAACTTAACTCTCTTCATAATTAGTTTCCGAGATCAATTCTAACGCCGGAACCAGCTCTCATGATTATTTTTTTGGAACCGTATCGTACCACAGACGGTACTTGAAAACTATCGTGAAAGGTGGTAAAAACCAACCTTTATTGGTCAGTTTCTTCACTAGTGGGACTTTGTGGAGTACATACGGACAACGTGATTTTTACACCAAATTGGATGCGTTCATATATTAATAGTTTTTAAAAAAATATAAGAGAGTAAAATGACACTACTCCTTCCGTCCCAAGCATCTACACACTTTTATTTGACAGTTAAAGTTATCGAATTTTAACCATATATTTGAATAAATATGCGAACATTAATATTATCGTATGTGATATTGTTATATTCGTCTATATAGTTTTTAAATATCAAATTTGTATGTGTCATTATTGTTCATAGTTACATACATTTACACTCTAACATGTTTATTGAACACCGTGAAAAAAATTCTGTGCTAATTCCTCTGGGCGGAGGGATTAATTAAGGAACTTACTTTCATAGATTGAGAATGCTGAATGCGTTGATGCATGCGCGGTGGTTCATCACGTACGTGATGGGAAATTGCTTAGTCCCGTCCTCAATGAACATGATTTTGTGCTTTTTCAAACAAAGAAAGCAAGTTTGGAGACGTTAAACCATTTATGGAAACTCCTCAGAAATGCATGATCACATGATGAGACACCATTTAGTTTTTGGGAGAATAAAATCTCACCACAATCTCCTCAAAGCGATTCTGCATTATACCATGTTCTAATCCTTTTTATCCCACTTCATCATTCACCCAAAAGAAAACTATCTTCCCTTCTAATTAATCACTTGAGAAAAGTCTACTTTAAAAAGTATTTGGTGTTAGAAAAAAATATCAATTTGCATCCCCTTTCTTTATTATCCTTTTATAATGTAGGCATGTTATGTTTTGTTTGAGAAATATTATATGTGTTCAAGTAATTTATAGTTAATCAGTGATAAGATTATGACAAAGTGATTGTTTAATGTTGTATTCTGCCTTTTGGAAAAGTACAGCTCCATAACATGGTTTTAGATCAATTGAATTTATATCGTTACAATGCCAATCAAATATCTATATTAAATCGTAAGGATATTTCAAAATTGAGTATGTCTCTTGAAAAACAGTCTTTCCATAAGTCATGGAAAGACCAATATTTAAACTGCAAATTAGAAGAAATGAAAATAAAAATTTTGAATTGCATTAATCGGGTCATAAACTTATAACTAACGCACGTTGCATAATTAATTTTTAATATTGCAACTAAAACTTTTTACCTTTTTCTTATTAATTACATTTTGTCTTTTCATAAAAAACTTTGCCTTCAAAATTTTACAAAAACATCAGATATTAAATTTATAGAGGTCGAATATTGTTTCGTCGGTTGAATTTTGACAACATTAGCTAGTAATGTGTAGTCAACTATTATTTAGTAGAAGACGGATTTACATTAGGTGTGATTTGGATTGTTTCCGTTTCTCAAAAAAATAAAATAAACATATTATAATACTATCTTACATGAATTTGTTAAATAATATTTATGCCAAAGCGTGAAATTTTGATTTTCTGGGGAAGTGATTGGAGGCCACTTGCACATATATACATGTGATGAATGATGATGGATGATCTGATTGAAAATGCTGGGTCGACGGATTTGTGTCCAATGCCGCGGATCGAGCATGCGCATGTTGTTTCAGGGAACAGCCGCAAGGCAATGTGGCAAGTAGGCTGATTTGTGGCTAGGCACACTAAGTATAGGTTTCAAGTAATCGTGTTGGATTTGAGTTGTTTTGAAAATAGTTCGGTTAAAATATGTTGATTTTTATTTTTTGAGTTATGTCGGATCGAGTTAGAATATGTCAGGTTTTTTTATCGTGTCAGGTAGGTTACTGTCGTGTCAGATTAGAACGTATCATATTTTTTCTTTGTGTCGGATCGGGTTATTGTCAGGTCAAATTACTGTCGTGTAATTACTTTTATTTGGGTTAGGTTGGGTTTGGTTGGATTAATATCGGGTTGGATTAGGTCGGGTTATTTTTGGGTCGAGTTACTTTCAAAACATTTTTTGTACGGAAATTTTGTTCAAGTCAGGTTGCTATCGGATCGGATCATGTCAGTTATATTTTAATGTGTCTCATATTGGATTCAAATATATTTCGGGTTAGTTCACATTGAATCAAGTCGGGTTGATTCAGATTATGTTCCAATGATATTAATTTTACAATTGCATTATCATGCATTAGGTTTTATTTCAATATAACTTTTTAAAAAAAAAAAATCATTCATAGATACTGGGAAAACGCACAGCAGCGATTACAATAAGTGGACTCAACAAGCATCTAACAATAACTAATCTATTACAAGGAATCTAAGGCTCTGTTTGACAGGGCTTTTAACCTGTTGTGCTTATAAGCAAAACACTTTTTAGTATTTTGGTAAAGTGCAAAAAAAAAGTTTATTTTGAAAACAGAAGTTATTTTTTGGGGAAAAGCAGAAACTGGTCTCCCCCTGCTTTCAAAATAAGCCAGCTTTGCTTATAAGCACAACTCTGCCAACACGGAGCTTGAATTACTTGTCAACCAGACTGATCGTCTGTACTATTATAGATAAGTGATCCAATAAAACTGTAATATTGCCCTTAGGAATATTAACTCGCTTCTCACAAAAATCATGACCACTTGGCAGAGAGGAGCGTATGACACGCATAATTTACTTTGCCAAACGGGAATTTTCAAGAACTACAACACCACTTGATCCCTGATTTTATGTTGTCCAAATTGTAAGCACCTTAAAAAAACATAGATTTGAAGCTTTCAAATTAATAAAAAAAATTACATAAACATAAACAAAAATAAGAAAACATGACCTGTACAACCAGATCGAAAATAAAATGTCGACGACATAAACAATTAAACCGAGTGATCATCACAAATACAACAATGTAATCTATCAGGTTGAAGAAAATGTATGGAAATAAATCCATACTTATTCAATAATATAAACGCTCAAAGAAGATTAATGGAAAAATATTGTTTTCCCACCTCCCCATAATGGAAAGATGGGGAAAAGAAGATTGAAAAAAAATGTTTGAGTTATTGAGAGAGGGGGAGAGGATGGCGGCTCGTAGGGTTTCGAGTCTTTTATTTCAATGTAACTTGTAAAATTTATTTATAACTTATCAAACATTTGTTTATACTCCTTCAATAGATTTTAAAATAAATATTTAGTCAACTATATATAATTAATAATTATAAATCATAACTCTAATTAAATCTCTCTATTTACTTGATTATTATCTTATTCATTAAATGTATAAATTTAATCATATTTGTGCATTTTAACTTAATATTGTGTGCTTAAATGTGTTACAAGTTGACTTTACGTAATCATATGTGTAGACTTTCAATAAATAAAAATCCTGCTTAATTATCATAAGTATGTCTAAATAATTTGTTGGTTTGACTTATAGCCAAACTGACTTGGTTTAATATTAAACGTTAGTTGACTTTTTGTAACTATATAATAAGTTCTACTCATTTTATTGCATTAAGCAAACTCTATTTAACTAACTTTGAGTTGAATTTTATAAATAACTTAGTTTAAGAATCAGATCTCGTCACTTTAACTAGATTCCTGTGTAATTGTATCAATCATATAATTAATAACTACATTGAATTTAATTAGTCCACGATCAACCCTTACATAATTTTCTTTATATAAAAACTAATAAAAATATTTAATTTTAACTAGTCAACAATCCTTCCTTATTTAACTTTCTTAACATAAACAATAATAACTAATACTTGAATTTAACAAATCAACAATCAGCGCTTATTTGACTTTTTACATGTTAACACTAATATCTAAAACTTGAGTGTTTAACTAGTTAACCGTCAACTCTTACCTGACTTTCTACATATAAACACTAACAACTAATGTTTGAGTTTAACTAATTTACGATCTTTTAAAAAAAACTAATTAACAATCAACCCTTACTTGATTTTCTATATATAAACACGAATAATTACAGTTTGACTATTTAACTAATCAGCGGTAAATCCTAACTTGACCTTTACACATAAATACCAGTAAGTGAGGTTTGAATTACTACATATAAACACTGATAACTAAGGTTTGACTTTAACTAATTAACAGTCAATCTTTACTCGACTTTCTATGCATAAACACCTATAACTCGAGTTTGACTGTTTAACTAATAAACGGTCAACTTTTACTCGACTTTCAAACAATCATATTACTGTTAGGGAAATGCCCAACAATATGAAGTAAGAAGTGGAATTCACATTCAACCTAAGAAGTAGAGTTGGCTTCTGGTTGTCCTCGTGTCGTACCTTCATGCTTGACATAAATTAAGGCCAACGATATGCTCGTGCCTATCGTGCTTCGTATCGTATTGTTTTATGCTCTCAAAATAAATTTTGGCTCACAACCCGCCCATTCGCCATGTTCTTTTCGTTCCGTGTTGTGCCCGTTCCGACTTGTTGAATCGTGTCATTTTTTTTTACTGATTGGGCTATGTTTGGTAAACCAAATTTAGTTTTTTTTAATAATAATTTTTTGAATGCAAACATATATAAGTACATATAAAATACATATGAATAAAAATTACTCAAATATTTTTTTTTTAAAAATTATTTTTTATTGTAAAATATTGTATGTTGAAGTTGTTATAAAAATAATACTATAAGTTTAAAAAAATTAGTTAGACATTAAACAATTAAAATTTTTAAGTTATTTTATCCACTAGTCTATATATCACATTGAAGTATTCATTACATTGTTCAATTAACTAAATTTAATTAATTGTATATTAAATTTCAGCCTACTATTTTTATAATAATTCAAACTTAATTTTTTAAAAAATTTATCACAGCATATTGTCATATTAATGAGCAAAATATATTGATAAATGATGTATTTGATTCATCTTTATTTGAAAGTCATTTTATAAAATATTGCGTGTTATTATATTTTTCAAAAAATTAAGTAAAAGATCAACGTGAAGTACTAAATTTGTGGTTAAGGGAATGATATAAAAATCTCAAGGTTTGGGTTCAATTCCCGCGACCCCCAAATTTTTATTGAGCTCATTATGCTTCCATAGATTATGCCTAAACGGGTCATTCAAGTTAGGCCAAATCCGTGTCGTGTTGTGCTCAAGCATGGATTTCCGCCCATTTCGTGGCGCGGTAGCTCGTTCCGGACTGTGGTCGGGACTCAAGAGGGATCAGGCTGTACGTGCCAAATTTTGGACCGGGGCGGGCCGTCCTGGCCGATTGCCAACTCTACTAACTAGTTTACTGTAAGTATAGATTGGACGTTTGTACGATTACATGTTACGATTTCAGTAAAATTTGTAATATTGCTTTCGAGAATGTTAACTTGTTTCCTGCAAAAATTATGATAGTCTCGTAGAGAGTAGTGTTTCACACATCAATATAATAATATCACTACGGGAAACCTAAATTCACTACATCTGCAATACCACTTAATCCGAAACCATTTAGTTTTTATTTAGCATCAATTGATTTTGAATGAAGTGATCCAAAACCATTTAGTTTTTTTCACAAAAATCGATGTTTAACACGTTTCCACACGTGCAAACCCGCAATTCACATGCAAATGTAGAAATACTACAAGATTCGATATCAGATCCAATTAAATTTAAATGATCCTCAACATCGATCCAACAATTCAACTTAAGTGTTGATGTCATGTTAAATTTCAAAGTATGTTACACTTGTACTTTAAAATCAATTGATGCTAGATTAATCGACTCACTACTTCATAGCAATCATTCATCTTAAAAATGATTCGAGATTTTCAACAAATATCCTTTGTACAGTTGGCATGGTAGGGATAGTTTGGAAATAATGATGATTAATGTTAATCTTAGTTAATAATTATAAGAATCTTTGAGAGGAAGACAAAGTGCAAAAGAAGGGGTCCAAAAATCAATCCAAATCGAGATCTCTTAGCTTAGGTAGTTGTTGTAGTTGTAAGTGGAGTGATGATACATAATTTGGCATGATTGTGTGCTTAGAAAATCTGCCTTATTTATATTGCTGCTTACCCAACCCAACCCCGGCATCATCTATATGGCATGCGCGATCGCCCACAACAAATCTCACTCACTCACTCTCACGTAAGCATGAGCTTTGGCTAAACCTCACTTATCCAAAAAAGTAAATCAACTTTGTCTAATTTCATGTCGTCAACATTTTGATATCAATGTGTTTATTTACTTGCATAGAATTTGCAAGAGTTATAATTGGCACCATCTGAGAAAATAAGAGTTTTATGAATTGTGGTAATTTTTAATTTAACTTCATACTTTTTAACTTGAACTTTATATTTTAGACAAAATTTTATATAATACTGTTTTAAAGCGAGATCAAGGTCAAAACTGAGTTTTTATAGATATTATAAAGGGATGGCAATTGAAATTGAATTTATATAAGTTGGGCGAATAATGAAGGATTTGAATGCAATTATATATGTTTTAGGTGTTGGGTGCAAATAATTGAGAAATTAATGGTTTTGGGTCATAAATAAACAGTGGGTCGTGCAATCGCGCAGGTAAAACGTTTCCCCATATTTTCACGAATCACGTGCATCTTAGGAAAAATGTAATATTTCAACTATAGTACTTAGATGTTTTCAATTCAAAATTCAACCAAATCTTGTAATGTTTCAATCAAATTATCAATTATAGTACTTAATTTGATGATTTTAAATATCAATACTTCATATTTTCAACCAAATTGAAGCTCGATCGGCAACTGAAACACGAGTATATTAATTATTTTAAGGTGATTGATGTTCTCAATTCCAATGCAAGGTGTTTCAACCAAATCTTGTAAATTCTTTTCAAAACTACTTTTCCCCACAACTCGACCAAAAATCAATTTCTTCATGTTTCATTTTCAGGTCGAGCTGTGCGTTCAACGGTGTTTCGTCGTCGTTTCAATCACCTTGGTTGTCATGTCCATTAATGTTGCCAGTGGTTGCAGAACAGATGGATGATGTCAGCTGCTCGATTTCCAGATTGGAAAGGGTCCAATGGTTCCAATGACGCACTAACAACAAGGACGGTGATGCGATTCCTGTGGTGGCGGTGCCGATGGTGCGATTTAGTGATTAGGTTTTTTTATGAGGAAGGGTACATGTACGGGTTGAAATCGGGTCATATTAAGTATTGTTGGGTTGATTTGTGTTTGAGTTTAATGTCTAAATCTCACATCTAACAAATAGCACACGTAACTAATAGCACATCAAACAAAAAAATCAAATCAAACAAAAACTCTGATTTTATCAAATTAAAATACTAAACTAAAATTTTAAATAATTAAACATTAGATAAAAACATTAAAAATACACATCAAATTTAATATATTCTCATTAAACATCAAATAAAATCAATAGAATACATATAAAAATGGAATAAATAAAAAATTAAATAGTAAACATCAAATTATAATAACTAAGTGTGAAATAAAAACACTAAAATCAACAAAAAAAAAATATATCAAAAAACATTATAAAATTTATTAAAATAAAATAAAATTCAACATACCAAGACATCAAAAGAAAACATTAAAACGTCATTATGATTCAATAAAAAATTACAGAGTTTAAAATTCAAGAGAAATAAAAATAAAATTTATTAAAAAATCAGATAAAAAGCTAAACTGTCAAAAGGAATAATTATGATTATATTTTTTAAATAAATCACATAAGTTCAAATTTTATAAAAATAAAACGTAAGAGAATCATGCTGATATTGTAAAACATAAAAGGAAAAAATTGAATAGTCATCGTAATTCTGTAAAAAGTGCTCGAGTACGGAATTTATGGACTTGAGAAAAGAAATTAAAAATACATCAAAATCCTAAAATGCCCAAAAAAATCATTGTATTTTTTTAAATTGTCACAAGTTCAAATTTTGTGAATAAAAAAACATACTTAAATTTAAAATGTATAAGAAAAATATTTATCATACTAAAAACAATAAATGACCAAAAAAATGACAGTGTGACAAATTCAAGGAAACATATGGAGTAATAGAACCAGAAACACTAAACCTAACGCGGAGTCAAATTCAAACCCTATCCAGTTCAATCAGTTGCCGCCTATAACCATATTGTCGGGCACCGACATTGTCGGTATGTCGAGTGTCGGAATTATACAATGAACCCACCGCCACATCGATGGAAAAATCCAACCATCGCTAATATTAATGGAACCCGTCGTCTCCAATTTCTCAACTCTAACGCGAGACCCAAAGGCACAACTTCAATTCGGATCATCGAGTCGAAAACTTACAATCTCCGTCAATGAAACTTCGGGGTCTAAATCCTTCAATCAAAACGACGATGATGAAATGATAAGTAACAGAGTGGGATGGAACAACAAATGATTTTGGTGGCGAGAGAGGGAGTCAGAGGGAAAACAAGATGGATATCTAGAGAAAATCGTCAGCCAGAGAAGGAGTGGAAGCAGTTGATAGTTTGCCGGAGAAGATGGGTTTTTTAAAATAATTTATTTCACTTTAATCCCTAAAGTTTTGTAAATATTTCAAATAGTACCCCAAAATAAAAGTAATATTTTTTTACCCATGTCCAACAAAAAATCTCGAGTCAAGTGCTAAAGTAATCTTATCTTTAGGCTGAAAGTGTCCATCTAACCCTACAAACCGAGAAAATGCCAAAGTAACCCTAACCTTTTGATGTATGTGTCAATCTAACCCTGAACGATGTTGACTTCAATTGTCAACAAGAATTTTGGCTGGAAATCAAGGCATTGACTATTTTAACCGTGGTTTAAAAAAGGAAAAAATGGAAATGACAAAAAAAACCATTTCTTCTTCTTTCATTTTCCCCCTTTTTCTTTCTTCTTCTTTATTCACTCGTGGATCAGCTAGCAATTCTACTCTGCTCTGCTATAGCGGACGAGATGCACTGGTCAGTCGCTAGAGAACGCCATCAAACGCAACCAAAAACCCTTTACCCCTTTCTTGAGCAATGGAGAAGCGTGGAACGCTAAAGAGGATTCAAGGAGCTACTGAGGTGGTCCCGAGTGGTCGTTGGGGAGAGTGGAGGCAGGGCTTCTAAGGTGGGGAAGGGTGGCGGTGCCGGAGAAGGTGGCGTAACCGTTCACACGGAGGAATCAAACAGTGGAGGTGCCTGTATACAGATTGGTGGCGGAGATGGCTAGACGGGAGTTAACCAGAGATAACAATCTGTGGTGGCGGCGGAACGTGATTCGTACCGATCTGGAGCGACGGTCGAGTAGTCGACGAAGTTGGCAGTGCATTCCTGAGAGGAGAGGTGGTGGGTTTAGGCAGAAGGAGAGGAGAGATGGTGGTGGATGTCGGCATGAAGGAGAGGTGGTGGCAGGCAGGTCAGTGACGGGTGGCAGTCGGATTGAAGAAGAAGAATAAATTACTGGTGGGTTTGGATTTTAAAAAAAGGAACAAACATAAAATTGGAGGGGTATAATGGGGACACAAATTTTAGCTTAAGGGTGGAGAGTATTTTTGTCATTTCATATTCGATCAACCATAATTTCATCAAGTCAACGCCAGAATTAGACCAAAAGGTTATAAGTGCACATTTTATCTTAGGGTTAGGGTTATTTTGACACTTTCTCGTTTCGCATGGTTGTATTGGCATTTTCAATCTAAAGTTAGGGTTAGAAATGTAAAAATGCCCAAAATCTTTTATACTTCCTCCGTCCCAATAAAAATGGCATAATATCATGTTTCGTCTGACCCAGCGAAATTTGCATGATTTGAGAATTATCCAAAATAATAAAGAATATGTTATTAAATTCCTACAATGTTCTCTTTAATTTCAACAATTTTCAAACTGGACCCACTGCCTTTGCAAAATATCTGTATTTTTCGCACTTATACCCCGCCACATCAAGTTGCATAAAAAAGTGAGTCAAAAACAATTCCATCATTTTTAGTGGGACAAAGGAAGTATTACACTTAGAAATACCCCCACCCCGTCTCGCTATGAGACGGTCTTATACAAGTATCTGTCCTCCATATTTCATTTCATATTTTCCAATAAATAGTCCAAACAAACATTGAAATTCCAAAATTGAAAAGCACTTTAGATTCCTAAGTTGAATTCCAGGATGTTTGCCAATTAGAGCCCTATTTAAAATAGCGCAAATTACTTAGTTGAAACTTCTCTTTCGCTTCCTTTTAATTTAGTTCAAAATCCAAAAATCCTTTTTTTTAAAGGCAAATAAGGAATTCTTAAGTTGAAAAGGGTCGGTCCAATTTTAAATGAGAAGAGAAAAAAAGAATTGATAAATATAAGGGGCTAAAACTATAATTTTGGACCATTTCAAATTATGGAGGCATTGCTAAATCATGTAGTAGTGTATTTTACTATTGTACACCCTAATATCGTATAATTATTTAATTTTTGTTTTTATATTTTTAAAATTTTCTACCCCCCCCCCCAGCT
>JAULKM010000009.1:10678815-10696175 GCA_032355605.1 Rubia tinctorum
ATGCTATTATTTATATCATGATTTATTATTAATTATTATTTAATTAGTATATTAATATGTAATATAATTAAATAACTGAATTGATTATATTTAAAATATTTCAATTAACATACTCTCCCCGTTTCTCACACCATAGATATAGGTGCTTGGATTTATGTGAAGAAAATGAGTGGATGAAATTGAATGTAGAAAATAAAAGGTAGAATGAGTGGATGAAATTGAAAGAATCTTGCCCAAAATGAAAAGTGTGTAATTTAAAAAAAATATCCCAATAAGGTAAGTCTGTCACAAATAGAGAAACAGAGAGAGTATTATATTTTTAATTATTAATTTAAAAATATCGTGAAATTTTGAAATCTTAATTTAAAAATTAATTAATTCCCACTTGGGTGTTTAAATTTTACTTATGAATTTTACAATGATTGAATGCGGTAAAAAGTACAATGTAAAAAATGTAAAAAAATATATATTTGTCATAGATAAATTATATCTAAATTATTAATTAGTGTTGTAAATTATGGAAGTATACATCTTCTGCGTAGTGCCAATATTGTATTCGTTTACATTCATACTACAAAAACTGTTGTGCATGGAACATCTCTATTACTACGAGGGTGTATGTTATAGGTTGAATGATTTTACGCTTATATATTTGGATTTGTTTGGTTTTAAAAACTTTGTCAGAGTTAATAACGCCAGGGTTCGAATTCTATAATTACATCATATATTAGATTTTTAAATAAATGATTTAATTTACATGCACTATTATTTAATCATAATTAATTATTAACATGTAATATAATTTAACCGTTGTTTTCTTTTAATTGTTTTTGTTCAATTAAGTTTTATTCATTTCAGTTCAGTTTGCTTCAGTTCAGTTCAGTTTGATTCAGTTCGTTTCAGTTTCATTCAGTCCTGTTCGGTTAGACTACGTTTGCTTCAGTTCGCTTCAGTTCAGTTAGTGTGATTCGTTTTACTTCGGTTTTATTCAGTTGGGTTCATTTTGTCGCAGTTCTGTTCATTTTGACGCAGTTCTGTTCATTTTTATTCAATTTAGTTCAATTTGATGCAGTTCAATTTTGTTTGATTTGGTTCGGTTCGGTTTTTTCATTTCAATTTGGTTTGATTCAGTCAATTTGATTCATTTCAGTTCAATTTGACTCAGTTAAATTCAATCCATCTCTTCTCAACTCTTCTAAACTCTTCTAAACTCTTCTCAACTCCAATCAACTCAACTCAACTTTTCTCAGCTTTTCTCAACTCAAATAAATTCAGTTCAACTCAACTCAACTCTGATCCAGCTGAACTAGACAGGGCCTAACGGAGGGCTTTGTTCGTTATGGAGCATTTTATGTGCCTAGAAAACAAATTCTCTATTTGGATTTTAGACACGTGTTTGGTAATTAGATGTCCACATTCATTTTTTTATGGTAAAAGGAAAGTAAGAATAGAACCAAACCAAATGCATCCACAATACAAGTACTATGGGGTTGCAGCCCCGGTCAAAATGCGGAACAATATTGGTTCCGATATATGATAATACTACGCTTCTAACTAAGTCAATAATACATGGTATGCTAGTACATGATCTCCGGTCTAGGTAGTATTCCTAACTAGCAAGTAGGGATATGCACCGTTGTAAGTCTCCTCGTGGTGCCCTAAGGCGCTGTGGCTAAGTAAGGGCCTGCGATCCTTCTTTGCCCCCGTGTGGTGAGACGGGTGATAATGAGGAAAAGACAGTGTTGGAGGAGGACCCCATTGGGGTGTATACCTCTCGGTGCATGTCTTCCATATGCAGGTGATGATGCTCCAAGTGAGATGCTGCTGTAGTGAGATGTTGAATGGTGTTGAATAGTGATCAAGTAGAATGTTGTGCCAAGTAGAATGTTGAATGATGCTCCAGTGAGGTTGATCCATACGGTAGATGACCAAGTGCGCCAAGGGAGTTACCCACGGGGCGCTCGGTATTGTGAGCAAGATCTCACTCGGGGTCAAAATGTGAGCCCCCAAGTAGTGCCTGATCTTGCTTTCAATCCCCCTTGAGAGAGCTTGGCCATGCTGAATCGTTGCAAGAGGACTCCACGGTATACTTGTTTCGCGTATACCGGCGTGACAGTTCTGTAACTGTCTTCCCCGCTTTTGGTAAGTGGGCAACCGTGGACGGGTTTGAGATTATTGTACTATACCGTCAAGTTAGTACAGATGGGAATTTGGGTTACGGTGACGATACCGATATAGTGCCAGAGTTGGATGTCTTACCACTCATCCCTTCGTGGCTATTCTGTAATAACATTCCCACATTTATATAGAAATGTTCACATTCATTTAACCTTATTGTTTCGATACTAGGTAATACCTGTGGCGATACGTGAATGATTAATAAAATGCAATTTATAATTTTATTGATAATTAATAATAAAAAATATATATATAAAAATTTAAACAATACAATATTTAGAATAAATTTATAAGTTTAATAAGTTTATCTATTTATTTTATTTTTTAAAAATTAACTCAATATTTATTGATATTTAATAATTAATTATTTTATCTTTGAACAAAAATAATATACATGTATTTTATATAGAAAAATATTAATTTTTTTTGCTATATATATGAAATATATGTTGATAATGAATCAATAACTATTAAATTAAAGCTATAAGATTATGTGTATTTTAAAAGTAAATAGCATTAATTCTCTTAATTATAAATAGAGGTATAAGATAGCATATATAAAAATAAATCTAATTTTAAAAATACATTAATTGAGTGTAAAAGTTTGAGATGGTCTCCTGTGAGACATCATAAACTTTAAGTAGGGGTCTTTATACAATTCTAGCTATATTCTAGCTCCAATGATCCATCTCTAATAATTTTACAGAGACCTATTTCTAATAAATTTACAGGGATCTATCACTAATATTTTTCAGGTGCTTTTTTGACCAATTTCTTCCCATCATTTTTCCATCATCTAAAAAAATCAATTTTAAATATTTTAAAATTGCAAAAATTAATATAATCATTGAACTGAAATTATAAGCATCGGCAAAAAATAGCAGAACATCAACGAAAATAAAAACATATCAACTAAAAATCTAGAGCAAAATTATTTATAAAAAATAAATAAAACATCAAAAATATATTAAAATTCGACAAAAAATTGAAAAAAATATATCGACTACAACTAACAAAACATCAACTAAAAAGCATAAAAACATCAACTAAAAAGCATACAAACATCAACAAATATTCAATTATCAATTTTTAATAGAAACTGCAAAAATTAACTAATATCAACTAGAAACTAAAAACATCAGTTCCTATCACCTAAACTTCACCTAGAAAATTAAAAACATCAACATAAGAAAAAAACTACAAAATGTCAACCTATGTAACCCAAAACTAGAAACATCAACTTGTATCACATAAAACTCACTGAGAAAATGAAAAACATCAATATGAGAGAAAAAAAAATATCAACCCATATAATCCATAAAAAACTACAAAACATCGACTCATATCAACTAAAACACACCAGGAAAATGAAAAACATCAAAATGATAAATTTTTTGAAAACATCAACAAAAAAACTATGGTACCTCAAGAGTATAAATTTTTCACTCAAAAAAAAGCATAAAACGGCAATATTTTTTTTTATAAAAGAACTACAAATATCAACCTATATCACCAAAAAACTACAAACATTAACTCTTAACACCTGAACCTCATTCGGAAAATAAAAAAACATCAACATAAGTAAAATGACACTACAAATCATTAACTCCTATCACCTAAATCTCAGTCGGAAAATGAAACATCAACACCAGAAAATAAAAAAACTACAAATATCAATCCACGTCACCCAAAAAAATAACAAAACATCAACTCATATCAATTAAACCTCACCCCAATAATGAAAAACGTCAACAAAAAACCTAGAGTACATCAAAAGAATAAATTCTTTAAATAAAAGGTCCTAGTGGGTATTGAACCTAGATCACAAACCTCAATGTCCGAAGTAATAACCACTACACCAGAGACTCAGTTGTGAACATACACTCAGTCAAATAATATTAAATCTCAGCATGAATCTTAAGAAGATACATTCATAAAAAATAAGGTCACATTAAGAGTTGAACCCCATACCCCATACATCATACTTCAACAATAAAAGCACTAACCACTAGACCAAAGAATCATTATTGAACATTCTCTCAGTTAAATATATATATATATATATATAAACCTCAGCATGCCTATGAAAAAACAATATTGTTTAGGCTGATTGCGTGATAAATTTAAGAAGGTAATTTATATGAGTGTTAAATATATATAAACAAGTTTCGATGCTGCTGGTTTATATTACCTCGACATGTCTAACGCAATTTGATATAAATAATCTATAAAACATACTAAAACAGCAACTTTTTTGTCCATGTGTCATTCTCACACTTAGCCACATCATCTTGCCACATCAGCTTTTATCAGTAAGTAAAATAATTTCTATATTTAGATTATTTCTTTGTTAATAACTACACATTTAGTGCATTAAATATGATTCGGTTTCCAAAATATGCCTTAAACAAGGGGCCTTTGCATTCATTGTATATGGTGGTTTATACGTTTTCCTTTTGGAAGACAATCGGTCATCATTCAATCACCTCCATATATGTCACCAGATACAACTAATTTTACTATCCAATTTCTTGACTCCTCCTGACCACTCTTCTCTTAACCTTTCCATCTACAAGCCCCGCTGGATCCAAAATGCCACCAAGGTCGACATGACCCAGGTTGTGCCGTTATGGAGGTGTTCGTTCGGGTCACTGGCGGAGAAGTCGGAGCGGTGAGTTCACTCGCTCACTCTTCTGCCAGAATCCTTCTTCACAGAGTTCTGACCAGGACCATTTATGAAAGTTTTAGATTTTCTAACTTAAAATTGCATCTTTTCAACTGGGCTTTTCTCAAACAGTTTGGTCAGTCTCTGTCCAAGAACGTGATGAGCATTCACAAGGGATGTTAATCAGTCATATATTGTGTTTAGGGATGTTTTTCTGATAGGAATTTGAGTGCCTTAGATTCATATTAAGAATCGATGGTGGCACCATTTTGTGAAGTTTAGTTTGGTAATTTTAGTGTTGCTCCATGTAATGTAGGTTTGGCCGAGGCTGACAATCATGGACGCTCAGGTAAGAAATAATGTGCAACTTTGTTTCTTGACTGGTTTTGTTCGGGCTGGGAGCTCAACTTTCTGCCGTGTGCACTTAAGTCTAAGATCCTCTCTACGTCCCATTTGTTTTCGCAGATTCCTCTGACCGGTCCAAACTCTGTAGTTGGAAGGGCTTTTGTGGTTCATGAGCTGGAGGAGGATCTTGGAAACGGTAAGGTTGCAAATGATTATTCAATTTTGATATAGAAGTATAATTTTTCCTGTTATGTAAATTAATGAAACATAAGATAATCTCAAAGGTAGTTGCTTTCTCCTTTACATCATATCTTAGCTGGCCTAGATAATAATTTTGTCTTTTACTTTAGATGGTCATAACTTCATTTGGTATAGTAGTACTATTAGATCATCTACCTTTTTCTGACCAAATCTTTACCACTGATATATTCTACTTTTTGGAGAGAAAAATTTATGTTCAACTTCTGTAGTATTTTGCTATCCTTCTTTTCTTTACTCTGAGTAACTATACTCTAACGTTAACTGATAGGCTTTGAGACTCAATGAAATATCATTATTTTTTGTGTAGGTATTGCAGGATGAGTAGCTTTCATGCTAAGTTTTAACTACAAGCATTCTTAGATGTCATCAGTACAAAAACATCAAGTTAATTGTGTTGTGTACATTTGATCATGGAATTATGTGTGATCTTACATATTGTGTTGTTTTGTTATCTTAAATATGCAAATTAGAGTTAAGAGAGCATAATTATCTTAATTACAGGTTATGTTAATTGTTGAACATGGCATTCTGAGTATAATCACTGTTACAAAATAATTTTGGGTTCATCATGACCACATATAAGGATGAGGATCTTTGCTAGGTAACAAATTACTGCATTTCTATGGTTTCTTTGTGCAAGTACAACAGAAGAAATGTGAGGGAACAATCTGCTCAGAAGAAGAAGAAAATTGATGTGCAGTGGAAGATTGAAATGTAGAACTCAACACAACTATGCTCAGTTTAGGAGGCTATGCTCACCGGGTATCTCTAGGCTTAGTTTTGGAGAAACTCATATAATTATATGTTGTGACTAGAAGCACTGAGGAAAAGCAACTCCCCGATTGCCATTTTGCTAATTTGGAATATATGAATGATCTTATTGAAAAATAAGTATTCGTATTTATTACAATTGTAACATATTTTGAAAAGATCATATCTGCAATTGCGGATTTGGGTGTTTTTATCTACTCAACTTTCTTTCAGATTTGGGTGCCCAAAGATGTTATTGGGCAAAAACTCTTCAAAAGATGCTACATCGGGATTGGAGCTTTCTCTTTGGGATCAATGTTGGATCAGTGCTGCATCAGCTTTGCATAAGTTTTTCATCTAATGTTGCATCAGTCTTTCCCCGAGTATTCTCATTACAGAAAAATGTGAAAGACTCAGCAAGAGATTAAAATGTGGTTATTCGAAAATGAAATTTTCATATGCAAAGCTTGTGTTAGTTTCATGCGGTTCTTATTTCCTAGCGACATTATAGAAGGTTTCCTTAATTTAAGATTGTTTGTGCTTTTCTAATTAGGAGTTGAGGCAAGAGGTTTCATGTTTGGCTGCCCCTTCAACTACATTAGCAATTTGTGCAAAAAAAAGTTCCACTCAGAAAGGCAGAGAAGTTTCTAGGAGAATTAATTGCTGAGAAGTATGAGCTTAAATTTCCAAAATAAAAGTTATAGAAAATGTGATCAATCCTTGCTCAGGCCTCCACTCCTCCGGATTCCCTGAGAAATTATGCGGAGGCAAGAACTTGAATGGTATGGTTATGTTAGAAGCATGATTAGTTGTTAGTTGTTTTGGTTGAGTTGATGTTTTCATGGATGTATGTTTTATTCTTGATTCAGAACATCTATTATAGAACTAAATTTCCAAATCCGATTGTACATTGATCAAACCATTCCTGCATTTATGTTGCTGCATTTAGAGTGCACCTCTAATGCCTAATTTATTGAAAGAGAAACTTAATGGACATCAATCCAAGTTTTTTTAAACATTAGTGGCTAATGGTGACAAATAAAAAAAATCTGCACATCCTGGGAGTGCCTAAACTCTGGGCGATATCTTCTTTTTCATCATCACTTTTTTTTCTTTTTTTACTTGAATGACCCGAATCTTAGTTAGTGATTGGATTCAAAGTCACTGGGATTTTCAGGAACCGTCATAAACTCTTACCTTCTCTGAACATCAAGACCATTGCTTTCTATTGAGGATACAATTTAGGGTTCTCAAATGTTTGACCAAATATTACTAATTGTGAACACTTTGAGGGCCTATCATACCTTTGTTTGTGTATAGTTTATCAGCCTGATTTACATCATACAGTATTTGTTTAAACTCCATGTAAGTGCATCTTTTTGTGATCTTTTTATACTATTTTTGACCTATACGTCATCGAAATGGATAGCCATTGGCGACCTTAAATTCATAGTTGAGCTTTCAATTCGATTATAATAAAATATTTAATTATTTTGTAGCAACAAATATTGAGTCAATTTTTACATAAATATATTGTAATATTAAAAAATTATTATAATATTAGAAATATATTAATTCTTTTTAAATGCTAAAATCTTTCTCATATAGATGTTATTTTTTTATTTTTTATTAAAATGATTAATTACGTTAAATTTTTCATTATTGTTCATAAATCCGTGCATCGGTACGGGTGTTATCTAGTTAATAATATATATAACATCAAGACATTATCATCAACATAACACTCATCATCAACATCATCAATAAATCAAACGGCAGATGAGAAAAAGTTTAGATTCAAAAACATCAACACATTCAGTACGGAAACTCAGAAGAGCATAGATTTACCGGTGGAGAAGAGTTCACGTGTGGTAGCTACACCGCAAGAAAATACTCGAGCACCCTGTCTTCCCTGATTGCAGCCAGTGAAGACTCAAGCAACACCGCCTGCTCGATGTGAATGAAATCTGTCAGAAAAGACTCTGTCTTCACGCTGAAATCCACCGGAGAAGACTCAAGCAATGCCAGAGACAGAGCATCTGAATCCGCCGGAGAAGACTTGAATCGTAGAAGTTGAACGACGCCATCTGTAAATCCGCTAGGCTTCGACCGAGAGGCGGTGACGGTAAGGTAGTGGTTGGGGGCTAAGGTTCCAACAGATTCAAATGCAACGCAATAGCGGAATTCGGCATAAAGCCGAACGGCGGCGGCAGTCTCAGCCTCATAGAAGCGACGCGATCTTCGAAAACGTCAACGGATCCAGCAGCTGATGCGTCCGAGTCGCCGGAAGTGTCGCCAGCGGGAGCTCTCTCCCGTAGCAACAGTTCGCCGGTAAAAAACATAGAAGAACCGGATATTAGCGAAGGCAAACGGTTATCATGCATAAATCCGCTAAAACACGGTGTTTCCTGGTGACAGGCGGCGGTTCCCGGTGACGACATCGGTTTCCGACGATAGTTATAGAAAAAAAAGAAAATGAAATAAATATCTAAAATATCAATATATATGGACCAAAATTTCTTATATTTACAATAAAAGTCTTCCACATTTATGATTTTTTTAAAATCCCACTCCAAACTAAAACTTATACTAATTGCATAATAGACCTGTATAAAGTTTAATAGGTCTATAACAAGACTTTGTATAAAAGTTTTGTTTATAATTCATGTAATAAAACGTATAAGTAAAATAAATGGATAAATAGTTAAAATATTTATTTAATAAATATAATTTTAAAAATATGTTAATTGAGTGTTAAAGTTTTGTGTATAATTCATGCATATAAGTAAAATAAATTGATAAATAGTTTATTTTTTTAACAATTCATTGAAGTTGTTAGCATTAACTGTTAAAACGTATTTATGACACTCGAGCGTTGTACGTTTGATGGAAAAAAATAAAAATTAAATTAAATTAAATTTTTTATATGTATAAAATTATTTTATATTATTATATGAAAATGTCCGTAAATGTAATATTTATGGAAGAAAGTAAATATAAATTGATTATGGATTTGTTGATATATCAATGAATTTGATATTTAATGAAATCTCCGTCTATATATTTTAAATAATTTTTTAAAATTATTGTATTGAAATACTTTACCTTATAAATAATAGTCATAAGAAAATTAAATATAAAGAATTAAAAATACACAATGAAACTTATAATTATTTAATCTAATTTGAAGTTAAAATTATATTTTACTTAATTTAAAAATATTTAAGTACTAAATTTTACAATTAATTTCAGTCTATTTCTAAATAAGAATATCTTTTTTATTTTCTTATTAATTAAAAGATAATTTTACTAAAATTTATTATATATATTTATTAATCATGAATATACACAGTTCATTGTATATAAATATGGTGTTTAAAATGATAGTATTTTTTTTGCAATTTTTTTATCTTTGAATTATATTATATTTATATAAATATAAAAAAATAATTTTGCATCAACAAATAATAAAACACATTTATTTTCAATTTCTATCTATAAATAAAGTATAATATTTAATAAATATGATTACTTTTTTAATCGTTCATTGCAGGTGTAATCCAGTATCACTAACAAATACCAAATAATTATCTATATCAAAATCACATGACAAACATTTGTTTCATTACAAAAATTTAACGTAAATTTTATAGAAATGAACTATGGGTGGAAAACGCTAATATTCCACGTACATGAGGAATTTGTGAGAGAATGTATTTTCAATGTATTACTGACAGAAATAAATAGAATACAATAAGGAAATTAGTGCTAGAACTCTATGTTAGTCAACATGTCTATTTAAAATCAATCAAATTTAATTTGAAACGTGATTTACTCTATCACCCCCTCAAGCGAAGCGTCGGATGCTCAGCGATGCAAAACTTGGATTTGAAGAACTCGAACAAGGGACGAGAAGGGTTTTTGGTGAAGATGCCAGCAATATGAAGAGCAGTGGAGACATGAGCAATACACAGCTTGCCAAAAGTGACCAACTCGCGGACAAAATGGTAATCAATGTCGATGTGTTTTGACATCTCGTGAGCAACAGGATTCTGAGCCAAGAAAATAGCACTACTCTTGTCACATAACAGCAGCAGAGAGCAAGAGAGCAAAACACGAAGATCCCGAAGTAGGTGAGTCCGCCAGACGACTTCAGAAGTATTGTTGGCGAGAGCCCGATACTCAGACTTAGTGCTAGAACGAGAGACGATTGGCTGTTTCTTGGCACTCCAAGAAACCAAGTTTCCACCAAGAAACACAGTATAGTCATACATATATTGACGAGTCTCCAAACATCGGGCTCATTCAGCATCAGAGTAGCCCAAAACCCTTTGGAGTACTGAATGAGGGAAAAATGAGACCAAAATGAAGTGTTCCCCGAACATAACGAAGAATTCGAGTAACTACTGCAAAATGGCCATCTCGTAGATCCTGCTGAAACTGACTAATGGTGTTAACCGAAAAAGCCAGATCAGGACAAGTGATGGTCGAGTACTGGAGATCGCCCAATAAAGAACTATACAAAGTCAGATCCCAAAACGGTGGACTGGAGGAGCTGTGTAACTATGAACTAGGGACAAATGGAGTAGTCACTGGAGCAGCATCGGACATCCCAGCACAAGTGAGAATATCTTTGGCATACTTCGTCTGACCAAGAAAAAGACCAGACGAGGTAGATGATACCTCCAAGCCAAGGAAGTAATGAAGAGCCCCTAGGTCCTTGATTGCAAACTCCTTATGCGTCCAATCAATCAACTGCTGAATAAGTGTCGAGTCATTGCCGGAAAGGATAATGTCATCAACATAAACCAGAAGATACAACAAGGACGATCTGCGAGAAAGAACAAACAGAGAAGTATCGGCAACACTGCACTGAAAACCAAGCTGAGATAAATATGTGGTGAATATCTGAAATCAAGCCCGAGGTGCCTGCTTGGGACCATAAATGGCCTTTCGCAAGAGACAAACATAATTCGGATGGAGTGAATCCTTATAGCCAACCGGTTGCGCCATGTAGACAGGAGTATCAAGAACATCATTAAGAAAGGCATTCTTGATGTCTAACTAATGAAGAGGTCAAGAGCGCATCGTGGCAATGGTAAGAAGTGTCCGGACCATAAAGACTTTGACCACATGACTGAAACTGTGATCAAAATCAAAGCCTGGAATCTGAGAAAACTTATGTGCGACTAGCCGGGTTTTATGGCGATCAACGAAACCATCTGAACAAAACTTTAGCCGATAAACCCACTTGGAACCAACAACATTAACACCCGAAGGTCGGGGTACGAGATCCCAAGTATGTTTTCCTCTAAGAGCTGCAATCTTATCATCCATAGAAGCAACCCAAGAAGGATCCTTGAGAGCTGTGCGATAGTCAGTGGGTTCCGAATAAGCAAGCAGGGTAGCAAAAAGGTCATGAGCAACAATATCCAAGTAATCCCGACGCTGAATGGCTCCCATCGGGGACCTGGTGGACATTCGGTGAGGACGGGAACAAGGAGGAGACGTCGGAGGAGAAGGAGCAATAGAGGATGCTGGTGAAGAGTCAACCAAAGTAGCCGGAGATGACAAGGCCGAGGTAGGTGAGCTGACCGATAGTGATCGAAATGGAGCGGGCTGAACGGGAACCGACTGCTCAGAGTTCATAGTACATATAGAATAAGGGGCAGAGATAGATGGAGCAGATGTTGATAATACAGTATCAGAACTACCATCGGCATCCAGAAAAGCAAAAACATCCAGGGTCGCCACAGGAGCCCTAGTAGCCGAAGTTGTAGTAGAGGCAAAAGGAAAGAAACCCTCGTCAAATCGAGCATGACGGGTGACATTAATCTTTCCAGTGAAAGGGTCAAGGCATCGAAAACCCTTATAATGGCAACTGTATCCTATAAAGACACATGGAATGCTCCTGGGAGATAGCTTATGATCGGTCATGGGATAAACATAGGGGAATACTTGACATCCAAAAGGATGAAAGTTGGAGTAGATCGGATCCCTTTGATAGAGAAGTCTGTAGGGAGATACACCGTGTAAGACTGGAGTGGGTAGTCGGTTAATGGAATAAACCGTTGTGGAAAAAACATCATCCCACTTAGAGAGCGGTAGATGCGAGTGAAAAAGTAAAGTGAGGCCTATTTCCGCAACATGTTTGTGCTTACGTTCTGCTCGACCATTTTGTGCCGATGTATACGGGCATGACATCTGATGGTGAATGATTCCTTTAGAGACAAAATGAGACTATAGATGGGTGCTCAAGAATTCCATGTCGTCATCACTCTGAAAAACCTTAATTTTGGATGTGAATTGATTCTTGACAAGGGCCTCAAACTGGAAGTAAGTGTCCAAGAAATCGCATTTATGACGTAGAGGAAAAAACCAAGTAAAGCGCGAGAAATTATCCACAAACAAGGCATAATAGGCAAAACCATTATCAGATAAAACTGGGAGGGACCCCCATAAATCACAATGTACCAAGTCAAGAACGTGCGCAACACGTTTAGGATTCTCAACAAAATCTAACCGCTGTCCCTTTTGCCATAACACAAGGAGTATAAAGATGCGGTTTAGGTAACAAATATGAATTCGAAAGTAAACCGGACTTCAACAAACTTGAAATTACCTCAGCCGACACATGTCCCAGCCGAGCATGCCACAACTCGTAAGACGCCCGTCCTTTATTTTGTTGCAAAAGGAAACAAGTGTCATATCACCTCTGTCCAAAACGTACAATTCTCCATCACTGTGGCCTCTGCCCACGACTGCCTTGGAAACTTTGTTTTGAATCACAAAGTTTCGATCATCAAAGTGACAAATACGTTTAGATCCTTGGTTAATTTACTAACAGATAGTAAATTTTTAGTAATCTCAGGCACAACCAGAAAATCATATAATTTTAAAGAATTAGAAACCCGAGAATCACCAATATGCGAAACCTGAATAGAAGCACCATTACCAACAGAAACATGAGAGTTACCTGAATAAGGAGTGACACTCTCAAGGCATGAAACTAACAACGCCATGTAACTGGTTGCACCAGAGTCGATGTACCAGTCTGAAGTGCGGGCAGATGGTTCTAACTGCAAGGTGGTCTGAATTTTTTTAGCCAAATGAGTGGAGTTTGAGCGGCGAGTTTGCGCGAGCATTTTGTAACAAGTTGCAGCATAATGGCCCAGACAACCACACCATGTGCACTGAGGACGACCACGTTCTGAACCAGCACCATAAACGGAGTGAGCAGGGTTGGAAGTTGAGCGCCTGCCACGGCGGGCACCCAATATGCCGCCACGGGAAACGTGTGTGGCCCACACGCCACCCTCCTTAGCCGGCGCGTGATTCCACGCGCAGCTGGCTGGGGGCTGGTCACCTGCAAAAAAGGTGATTGGTCCTGGAGTTGGTGCAGAATGACCCTGTAAATTCCTCAAAAATGCCTCATGATATTTAGCACGCGACAAAACATCAGCATAAAGCGGCGTAGGGGAGGAATTAATCAACGAGGCAGAGAAATCTTTAAAATCAGGACCAAGTGCACTTAAAAACCTAATAATTTGATCATCATTGGAAACTGGAGAACCCATGACAGAAAGTTGCTTAAAATAGCCTTAAACTTTGAATGGAGTTCATGAATAGTACCGGTCTTACGAATACCATGGGTGTCAGCACTGAGGTAGAGAATGGTTGACGTGCTACTATTCTGGAAAAACTGCAGCAAGATTGTCCCAGATTTCTTTTAACATGGAACAGTTTGGAATCTCCGCAAGAGCCTCAGGAGTGAGAGAAGAAAACAAAAGACTGCATACCCGCTGATCTTGATCAACCCAATTATCATAATCTGCCTTGGCCTTCAAATAAGCTTCCTGAGGATAGACTTTTGAGCCATCAATGGGTGTGGCCGTGACATCGGCATAAGTGAGGGAAAAGGAGTCGGTTCCTGCGGTATTGGAAGTTGCGGGCATGGAGTGGAACCATCGACAAAACCAAATAATTTCTGAGGTTTGAGAACATAACTTGCTTGACGTTTCCAGAGAAGATAGTTTGTGGAAGTGAGCTTAATCTGTATCATGTGAAGGAGAGTATTGTAGGATAATTTTTCATCGGCCATGGTGAGAAGGGAGGGAAAAAAAATAGGCCAGCCGTGAGGTGAAGGTAGAGTTGACGCCGGAAAAAAGAGAGGAGGAGATGGCGGCCGAACTGTATTAGGGTTTTAGGTTTTGGATCTGAACATGCTCTGATACCATGATAGAATGTATTTTTCAGTAATGAATATCTGTATTACTGGCAAAAATAAATAGACTACAACAAGGAAATTTAGTGCTAGTAGAACTCTATCCTAATCAACATGTTTATCTAAAATCAATCAAAACATGTTTATCTAAAATCAATCAAATCTAATCTACTCTTGACACGTATCTCTGGTTGCAATTATCCCCTGTTTCCGGAGCTGAGGTTAAAAAATAAAAGCGGCCCTGAAGCCAGCAAGGCTAATGGGGTTGGTACTTGGTAGTACGAATAGTTGAAAAGGTACTTGGAACACATGAAGGAGAAGTTTAGTCTTCAATTGTGATACGGTTAGGTAATGCTTAGGTTCTTAAGGTTTATGTGTGCTTTGAGGGTTAGGCCGTGCCGACTAATGACCAAATGGAAAGTCATTGCACCAGTTGGAGCTAGCTGAGAACAGTGCACAAATGAAATGATTCTTGGTTCGCATGGAAAAAGTCCAAGTTTGGTATTCTAGTTAGCTATAACATCCCTTGAAAAAAGGGACTTCATTCTTTTTTATTTTAAACTATAATTGAGGAACCCATTAAAACCAGGTGGAACTGTGGAAGTCTTCAATTAATGCCAAAGGTTGGATCTTGATCTTTCCGGATATAGCATCCTTTCCTGGTTTTCATGTAAAGCCCATGCTCCCATTTCTTGATTCATTCACCACCTTCCAAATAAGAGGGATCGCCGTTTCTTCGGAGCTTAAATCCCTCAACCCATATCGGAGGCTTCCTGCATGCGCTTCCGCCGTGATCGGAGGCGGAGGAGGATGACGGCGACGGCGGGAGGCGGCGGGGAGTCGGCGAAATGGGCGGTGCTAGTGGCGAGCATATGGGTGCAGGCGTTCACGGGAACCAACTTCGACTTCTCGTCCTACTCCTCAAATTTGAAATCGGCGCTCGGGATTTCGCAGGTGCAGCTCAACTACCTCTCCACTGCCTCCGACATGGGAAAAGCTTTCGGGTGGTGCTCTGGAGCTCTGCTCAGGTTCTTCCCCATCTGGGTCGTTTTCACTGCCGCTGCTTTCATGGGGTTCTTCGGGTATGGGATTCAGTGGCTTGTGGTTCAGGGCCAGCTTTCCCTGCCTTATTTCCTGGTTAGTTTTCCATTTTCCAACTTCTGCAATCTACATGAAATTTTTGTTTTCTGGTTGGTGCATCGGATAGTCCTAATGTTAACTAACTACTAATTATAAAAGGATCTGCATCTTTCTTTGTCATGGGTCCTTTGTTATATAACAGAACCATGATGTAATAGTACTGTGTGACATCATAATATATTTCAAATGCTGACGGAAAATACGGTAGGTATGATCCATATGGAGTATAAAATAATTCAACCCACTCGCTTAAGTCAGTGTTTGGTTGGTAAGAGTAGTTGCAGTTGTTTTTTAAGGGAATGCTTAGCAAGTAATGAAAGTTCTCTTTTGGGGTGCAAGGCACTTTAAGGTAGGGGTTGCCGAAATGGTTGCTACCGTTTATGAAATAAAGTTGAGGTAGATTATGCTTGATTTGGAGATGCAGTTAGTAGGCAGCTATGGAGGATTTTTTACTATATCGAAACAACTATAATTCCGGGCAATATTACTTCAGAAAAATGCAAGCTTCAACATGTGGCGGGCGGGGAAAATTGGTCACTAGTAAGACACATCATTGTATAAAATTATGGCTGCTCTCTGATGATTTAGCCTCCTGTAGCTGCAGCAGTCTCTTTCTTTAAGTGTTGTTATTAGATTAAGATATGATATGATGGCATACAGGCACTTAGTTTAAGACAGTAACCTAGTGATTCTCTAGATATAGAACTTACTTACTGCAAAGTGTTGCCATTGTTTTGTGGCGCATGGATCCATCATTTGTTGGAATAGTATGCTTACTAAATACTACCACAATATTTTACATTTCAGGTATTTCTCTTGTCTTTACTTGCGGGCTGTAGCATCTCTTGGTTCAATACAGTTTGCTATGTCTTGTGCATTAAGAGCTTTCCTGGTTCTAGGTCACTATCTCTGTCCCTAAGCATCAGCTTTAATGGTGTAAGTGCAGCTTTATATAACCTCATTGCCAATGCCATAAACTCCAGTGATTCCACATTATTTCTTCTCCTTAATGCAGTGATCCCTCTTGCTTCCAAGTGCTTTTTCTGTCTATTCATTCTTGCTGCTTTTACCGGTGTCTATCTCCTCATACTTAATGCAACCCACTCAAGTCAGTCAGTCCCTAAAGGTGCCATTTTTGTTGGAGCCATAGTTTTGCTAATCACCCCATTGATTACTACTGGAGTTGTCTTAGTACGGGATCGGGTGCCAAGAACTAGTTATTCAAGCATCAGAACCGAAGACTCGAGCTCCGTAGACGTTGCCACTCTAGATATCGAGAAAACATTAGTGGCTCCAGAGAGCGGCTACTCGTATGATCCAAAAGTGAAGGAAAGCTGCTGTGATGTTTTCCTACTGAAAGACTCCATGGAAGTTCTCGGAAAAGAGCATTCTGCTTGGGCGCTTATAGCCCGGTTAGAGTTCTGGCTCTACTACTTGGCTTACCTTGGTTGTGGAACACTAGGAATTGTTTACATCAACAACCTTGGCCAAATTGCTCAGTCACTTGGATACGATTCCGAGACCAGTTCACTAGTTTCCCTATATTCTTCTTCTTCGTTCTTTGGACGTTTGCTTTCAGCTGCTCTTGACTTCCTTAGAGAGTATGTACTTCCTTAATTCTGTTGATTAACTCATTTAAAGAAGCATGTTTCCTTTCGTAATCCTTTTATGCATATGAACCACTTGATGTCTTTACTTATGCAGTAAGGCGTATTATCCTAGAACCGGATGGCTTGCACTTTCATTGGTTCCGACACCAACTGCATTTCTCTTGCTTGTTCTATCTGGGAGCAAAAT
>JAULKM010000009.1:10740885-10751726 GCA_032355605.1 Rubia tinctorum
TAACCCGAAAATTTTATCTTAATTTCTTCTAATTTACACTTTAAACCTTGGTCTTTCCTAGCTTATGGAAAGACCGTTTTTCAAGAGACGGACTCTACATGAAATTGAGAAAAAAAGAGTTAATGTCTGAAAATGATAATGAGTGAAAATAACTATAAAAAAACGTGTCAAGGAAAGAGAGGTTTGGATCGAGGGTAGTATTATTATTTGGAGTAGTAACGGTTAAGTTTCTGATATAGTAATAGAATGAATGATGGTTTCTTTCCCTGCCTAAGATTAAAGTTATTTTGCCGAAGGGCCAGAAAGTAATCCTGACAAATTGACAATGGTAAATATAATTAAAGCTGTTCAGAGACTTACGTGCACATACAACATATAATGTACCAAACGGGATCCCAAATGATGGAATAAATTCCCCCTTTCTTTCTTTGGATTACTATATAGCTTAGTTTGATCAGCTGATTAAAAATTTATTGTGCGAGGGGCATTTTTTTTAAAAAAACGATCATTCCAAGATGTTGGAAAAACGTCCAGCGGCAATTATATTGACTGGAATTAACATTCAGCCTAACTAGCCTCTAGCAATAACTAACATATTGCAAGGATATCAAAATTACATGTCAACCATACTGATCGTTTGTACTATTACAGAGCAGAGATCCAATAAAAACTGTAACATCGCCCTCAGAGATATTAACTTACTTCCCGCAAAAATCATAACCACTTGGCAGAGAGGAGAGTATCACGCATCAATATCACTGTGCTAAACATAGATTTTCTACAACTGTAACACCACTTGATTCAACCACCATCTATGTTGTTCAAACTGTAAATATCTTGAAAAATACAGATATGACGAATCCAAATTAATGGAAACCCAAAAATAAAACCATAAACAAAATTACGAACACACAATTTGAACAAACAGATCGAGAACAATAAATCAACGTGAACAACTAAATCGAGATATCATCATGAACACAACGATCAAATTGATCAAGTTGAAGAACTAAACAAATCTGTGGAGATAAATCTCACACTTATTCATTAACAAAAACATGAATTAAAATAAATTGTTGTTCCCCATCTCCCCGGATTGGAAGATGGGGAAGAAATTGAAGAAGAAGGGTTGCGGCGAGAGCGGTTGGGCAAGGAGGGTTTGCGGCAAGAGGGGTTGCGACAAGGAGGGTTTGCAGCACGAGAGGTTGCGACACGGAGGGTTTGCGGCAAGAGTTTTTTTATGCAACGTGCATTTTGTTACAAGTTTATGACCCAATTAATGTAATTCAATTTTATTTACTTGGCAGGTTAAATTTCTATCTTTCCATAATTTATGGGGAAAAATCGTAAGACAGACTCTATTATGATTATAAACATAAGAAGACAAAGTCTTGGGAAAGACCATCTTTCCATAGGCGTATGGAAAGACGTGGTTGAATTATAGAAAGATAAAAGGTTTTAGTTGCAACATTTAAAATTTGTTATGCAATTTGCAGTAGTTATAAGTTTCTGACCCGATTAATGCAACCCGAGATTTTTATATTGATTTTTTCTAATTTACTATTTAAACCTTGATTTTTTCATAACTCATGGAATGACAGTCTTTCAAGAAACAGATTCATATAAGAAACAAAGCAATATATAGAAGGATTTCTCCATACATAATTATTCAATTCTTCATTTTGTCCCACAATAAAGTTCCTACTTTCCTTTTTGGGATGTCCCACTATAAACTTCTTAATTCTAATCTTTCTACATTTAGTCATAAATATGTGGTCATAACTCTTTCTTTCTTTTGATTATGTAGGCCCACTTTCATCATCAATTTTTTAAAAATTCACATATACTTGTTTTAAAATTTGTGCAAAAAGTAATTCAGAATTTTAAAGTGGGGAGGAGTATATAACTTAAGCTCTATGTATCATATTTTTTGAACATATATATATATATATGTGTACAATACCTCAATCATTCGTATGTCAATTAAAAGGTTCACTATCTTGTGCGGATTCCGGGGGGAAATGAGAACTTTGATACTTTTGGTTGGCTAAAAAGACATGCTTAGTTTTTTTTCAAGACCAATTTATTCTCTCTTTTGCATAAAGTGGCCAAAATAGTTTGAGACAATCAAGATCCTTTAACAAAATTTTGGTCAATTTTATAATGGGAAAAATATGGCCAAGTTTTAGGAAATGCGCTTTTTTCAATGAATATATGAAGTACATGTACATGCATTTTTTTAAAAAAAATTAATTTTTTTTTAGAAATTAATGATGTAATTTGACAATATGTCAAACAAATAGGGACTTATATGTGTATGATTTTTTTATAAGTTTTAAAAAATATCAGAAAGAAATGATGCATCCTTAACAACAATTCAAATAACTGTGAACTTGTATGTACTAAATATTTTTTTTTATAAATTTCTGAAAAATAGCACGGAATATTGATGCAATTTGACAACAATTTAAACAAAGGCATCAATTTTAATTTGACGAGAACTTTTCATGTATTTAGATAAATGGACCAAAAAATTTATGGTGAGAACTTATCATGTATATGAGTAAAAGTTAAACGAATTTAAGGTAATTTTTTATTTTCAGGTTTTCAAATGAAGTGAAGGTATAGTTCTGGCTTATCAAGTATTTAACCAATAAACTATTATTTTAAAGATAAAATCTCATATGTTTAAAACTATAATTTTTAAAAATATATTGCTTCCTTTTTCCCACCTCTTTCTGCAGAAAGGATTGATATTTTCTTTAGTTTTGCAAAATGTCTTAAATACCTTCTTCAACCTCCTGCTATCGCCTCCTGCCTTTTTCAACCCATCAAGCACCACTAACCTCCATAACCACCACCACTAATCACCATCAGAAGACCAAGAGTTAGAAAGCCGCGGAGGTTGAAGAGCACCATGATGAACGTAAAACCATCGAATCCGAGCTTGGTTCCCATCGAGCTCGCCTTGTAAAAATTAAGTTGGACCCAGGAAATTGTATCCCTCCTATTCATTTGCTTCTCAGAATGGCGTTTTCCCCTTTGACGCTGCCGAGGACAATGACTCTCGGGTTTGAAGCATTGAACCCGCCCAAGGACATGTTGATCAACGTGTAATGTGGAAAAAGCTCCACCGGAAAATTGGAATCGAAAATGCTCTAATACCCCATGTATCACATTTCAAAATTTATGAAAAAGTTCAATGTATCACATTTTAGTTCTGATCTTTTTATAAGTACATACAAATATTTGGTCCTTTCAAACCGTATAGACATGTCATCTTAAGGATTTTTTCAAAGACAATCTGGTTGTCACGAAAATTAATATTTGTTTAGTTATGAATTGGTATAGGAACTGTTAGAATAATGCAATGTTTTACCTTCGTGTCTTGTCTTTTAAGGTGTAAATGTATGTAAAAAAAGTTGGTAGCGTTTTGTCTTGTAAGGGCAACGGTCACAATAAATATTTACACATGACTTGGTTCATCAGCACATCAGCTTTCAAACCGATTGAAAAACACAACTCACAAAAGTAATCAATTTCTAAAACAATTCACAGAAAATGAAAAAAGAAGTTGGTATACCTCACGTCATACATCAATAAAAGGAGGTGCCATGAATATTTATTATTTACAATATACCCCGAATGATTAATCAGAAGTTTTAAAAGTGTAGTAGAAACAATTTTCAGTTTTACTTTAATTTTTAAAATTAATATACAACGACTCTAATTTTAGTCAATCAGCAAAATCCTGTCAACACTCAAATACAAAAATGATTTTAAATGGGTCTCCTAACATGCGATTTGTCCATAAACTTATGACAGTTCACGTATTTTTAACCTTACTTGCATTTGTTCACTACCACAGAGTGCCCTCTCTAGCATCGGTTTTTCGGAAGTTCTAGCACCGGTTTTTGGGATCCAAAAAACCGGTGCCCAAGTAGCTGGTGAAACGCTTTCACCGGATTTTGAAAAACCGGTGCTACATTTAGCAATGAGTTTTTAGTTAGCACCGGTTTTATAAAACTGGTAAAATGCCACCGGTTTTCATGTTAGCACTGATTTTACCGGTGCTAAATTTAGCACCGATTTTTTGGGTAGCACCGATTTTTTAAAACCTTTGCAATATTAGCACCAGTTTTCATATATTAGTACCAATCTAAAAAAACCGGTGTTATATTTGCACCAATTTTATATGGCACCGATTTTATATGGTGTGAGTATTAATTTGCACCGATTTTTAGAAAATTGGAGCTAAAATCGTCATCGGTTTTTGATTTGGAATTGCAATTGGGTGACCGCATCTGAGCGCAGTTACGCTATTAGTTCCATTTGGCAAAAACATATTTGGAATTGCGCGCTGACCGCATCTGCGTGCAGCTGCTCTATTACTTTGATTTGGGATACAAAACAACAGAATATGGTGGTGACCGCACCTGCACGCAACTGCTCTAATACTTCACTGCAAACAGTAAAACAATATAACAATATATATGGCCACATCTAGAAATATCAAAAAATATTTCCACTAAATATATTATACAAAAGTAATATTCAATGGGACTAAACATAACTATCCCAAATATAACTATCTCTGCGACTAAACATAACTTTAGCTTAAACTAGCAATTAAATCATGTGACATATACACATCAAATCACAAGGATAATTCACACATCTATGGTCCTTAGAAATTCTCAGATGTACCCTATCATACCATATGGAAAATGTGTCATGTTTTGATCCTTAACATCACCCCCTCCAAGCCTTGGATCTCGCTCCGCTAGTTAAAAACATAACTGAGCATCAAAATAGCAAAATATTTAGTATTTCTCCTCATTATTTCCTTTACATTCAAGAAACTTGGAACCAAGTTTTGTTGCACCATTTGTCATCCCTTGACTATAGAAAAATCACTATCCCCAATCAATAACATGAATCCATGCATGACATCAACCTCAACATAGAAAAGGAACAAGACGCAAAATGGATTACACAAACAAGGAAACCATGGTATTAGGTGCCAGTAAATATTCAAATGTAAAGGAAATAAGAAAATAGGCTCTTCAGCGGGAAGATGTAAAGAGAAAAAGAGCAATTATACTAGTAAAATAGATGGAAACATACCGTTGGAGGATCCAGAGCTTAAAACTGTGTGCAAGTATGCACATTTTGTATCTATTAGTACAAGTGATCTTTTAAATTCCCCCGACTCACAAGTTACCACATTTACAGCCTCCAAAACTTCAACAAAATGGCATCCTGTATCTCTTGTAACTAGTTCAGCCTCCACTTCTTTAGCAATGCAGTCCAATTCGGACAACCATAGGTTCATGGTTTTTCCAGCAAGGGGCATGAACTCTATGTTTTCCCAAGGAAGATCACTTGGCAATGAAGTATCTTTCCTTTCTTTTTCGAGTGACTCTGCATTATTCTCTCGATTGTAAATGATAAATGCCTCATATTCGGCAGCAAGATAAAGCAAAGCCTAATAATGTACCAAATTAGACAAATAAATCAGAATTAGGTGCTCACGAAATTTAAACTTATAACAATAAATGGTAACTGAACTCCATGTTAGACAACCGTCCGCAGAGTCAGAAGCTGGCAAACAGTTCAGAATATCGCAACTTTTCCACTTCACAAACACAATACTTCGGAAGCAGGCTAACAGTTCCAAAAGTCGAGCAAACATGCTTACGAAATTCATCACGTTAAGAAATAAGTTAAACATAACATGGAATAAGTACCTTTCCAAGGGAGATATCTTTGTCCTTTGACCGGAAAGATATCTCCACAGTAAATTTTTTCCTAGCAGCCTCAAGAACCTGCTAATCTGCCACCAGAACGTGAGAAAATGACTTGAAAACCACAACTAAACAAGGAGCTCAATGCATGAAATGAAAACAATCTTCATGGAGAGTTCAAAATGTTCAAGTTAGCCTCATCAAATGAGGGTATTATAACGAGCGTGAAATTTCAGTAATATACGAGATTAGTAATAGTAACTGATATCCAAACCTTTACAGAGTTGAAGGCCACATTCTTGCAGTTAGGTAAGATGCTGACAGACCAAGCTGGGAAGTGATAGGAACTTCCACTAAATTTGATTGTTGCATCAGATTTGGTGTGTACATTTGCAAGAAAAGTCGAACAGAGCCATGAGTCTGTTTTATAGACACTGGCCTAAAGCGAAAGAGATGAAATATCAGTAACAATAATACATCAAACTTCTACATCAACAATGCATATGTTAAGAAATATTCTTTCAATGTAATTGGTCAAACCTTACCTCTACATTATGTCCAGGGGAACTGATTGCTGGATCAGTTGCCAGTGTTCACAAAGTTTAATGGCCTTGTGTATATATTTTAGGTGACCCCATTTTGGCTCTCTTACATGTCTTGAAAGGAGAAAGAACAGGAAACTGGCATTTTGAATGTAGAATTTTGATTAAGTAATTGTTCATACCCGAAGGAGTGGTGGGAGCCACTCTCGTCCTGCTCCGACCTGTGGACGGAGTAAGCGTTGCTTTGGCAGTGATGAAATGGGAGCTCCGGCGACTCAGTGGCAGCGGTGGATTGTCGTACGAGGCGGAGGAGCACCGATGGTGTGAGGGTGGTGGTGGAGGACCGATGGTGTGAGGGGGTGGCGATCAGCCGATGGTGTGAGAGGGGTGGTGAGAGATGGTGCGGGGGATTGAGAGAGACCAGAGTTGAATGTATAGATTAATGTTTTATCGATATATAGGTGGAGATTTCAAGGGTCAAGATTCAATGGATCAAAAGTAATCAACGGTTCAAATTTATTTAAATCAACTACACTTATATTTAATTTTTTTTCTTTTAAATCTCATATAATTTTTAAAATATTATAATTTATATTTATTTTTTATTTTTTAAATGTTAAGTCCTTTTTTAAAATGATTTTATACTAATTTATATTACATTTTAATATTGATATTTCATATTTTTAATAAATGTAATTTTAAGCGAGTAGAATCTAATAGGTCATAAAAGTTATGTATGTTCATAAAAATTAATAATATTAAAATTCAAAAATATTAATAATATATATTTAGATAAAAAGTTTTTACTTTTTGCAATTAGGCCCCTTCAAGAAATTTGAAATTGTCGAACCACGAAATTTGCGACACCAAAATTCAATTGAATAATATGATTGCGACTTTGCGATTTGGGCATATATGGGTGAATGGAAGAGCCTCGAAAGTTAGCATTGATTACTTGTAAATAATTTGAAAAATTACACCGTGGCCCAAAATTATGTTTCCCCATTATCTATTGCTCCAAAATGCATTATTTTTATTATTCAAACATTTATATTCTTATTTATATTAGGTCAATAAAGGTTGATCGTTGATTAATTTAAATCAACCTAGTTATAGTTAAAATCAACAAAAGAAGTGAATGATTTTGAAAGTCAAGAAAAAAATAATTTAGCTTAGAGCGGCTGCGTGCAGTTGCGCGAATCTCATAATATTTTCGGCAATTTTTTGGAAATTTTGGCGGGAAAATTGAAATTTTAAAATATTTAGCTTAGAATGACTGTGCGCAGCTGCGCCCATCGCATGAAAGTTTTGGCAATTTTTTAAACAATTTGACAAAAATTTTAAATTTTTTAGTGGGAATTTTTTAAAAAAATATTTAGTTTAGACCAGCTGTGCGTAGCTGCAGACATTGCATGAAATTTTTGGTGTTTTTTTTGAAATTTTTGGGTAGAAGAGATTGATTTTTAAATTTTTTAACACTGGGTATTTTAATTAACACCGGTTATTTGAAAACCGGTGTTGAATTAGCACTGATTATTTTAAATTAAAACCAATGCCAGTTCTTCTCTGGCACCGGTTATAAACCGGTGTCACTTCCAAAAAAATCTAATTTTGGCACCGGTTTTAAAAAAACTGGTGCTAGGCTTACACCAGTTTTTCATAGCACCAGTTTCTAAAAAACCGGTGACATTTTAACACCGATTTTACAACTGTAAACCGGTGCTATTTTATCACCGATTTCTTAAAAATTGGTGCTACATTGAAAAAATTTGTGCTAATTAAGATGAGCCACCGATTTTAAAAAATTGGTTCCAAAGTACCGGTGCTAAAGGGTGGTCTATGTGGTAGTGTACACTCTCAAAATTCCAACGATGCGAGAATTTCATGAAAGGCCGTTAGGAAGCCATGTTGGGGTTAATTGTACCATTGCTCGACTCTCTGGGAATTTCTTTTGGAAAGGGTTGCGCAAAGATGTCACCACCTTTGTGGAGAATTGTGTGGTGTGCCAAACCGTTAAATATGTGAGTTCACCTCCTCCTGGTCTTCTAAAGCAGCTTGAAACACCAGAGCGAGTGTGGGAAGATATAGCAATAAACTTAATCGACGGACTGCCCCATTCATCTGGTTTCACGTCCATCTTGGCAGTGGTTGTCAGGCTTTCTAAATATGCCCATTTTGGTCCCCGCTGACCCAAGAGTTGCTGAAATGTTTTGCTCAATACTGATCAAATTACATGGCCCTTCACGAACCATTATTTTCAAATGAGACCCAATCTTCACATGTCATTTTTGGCATAAGTTATTCGAGCTCATAGGCATTATTTTGAAGACCAACTCTGGCCTCCACGTACCACACGGAGACGGACGACCAGTCGGAGGTGCTCAATCGCTGCCTTGAACAATATTTACAGGCATTCACGTCGGAATACCCGGCAAGGTGGGCTTTGCACTTGATTTGGGTCGAGTTTCATTATAACACCAGCTTCCACTCTGCTATTGATATGACTCTATTTCAAACTCTTAATGGACGTCTTCCTCCTACCATTCCAGCATACACAACAGGAACCACCACTGTGCAAGCAATAGATAAAACGCTGACAGGTCGAGGGGCCTTGCTAGCTCGTCTTTGGGAGAACCTCCAAAGCGCTCAAAACTGGATTCAACAGGTGGCCAACCGGAGGCAATCTGCGGTTATTGTGGATCTTGTCTTGGTAAAGCTTGGGAATCTTGTCTTGGTGAAGCTGAAGCCGTACAGACAATCTACAGTTGCAAAGTGTCTCAACACCAAAATCTGTAAGAGGTATTTCAGTTCATTTCCTTATTTCCACAACTGGTCATGTGGCATACACCCTTCTGTTACCTCCAGGGAGTCGCATTCACCCTACATTCCATGTCTCTTTTCTCAAAGCCTTCAAAGGTGAGAAACCTCTTGTGAGCTATCAACTACCAGAGGCCAGTAAGGGAAGTAATCCAATCCTCACACCTATAGCCATCATAGCAACCTGTACTTTGATAGATAATGGTACTCCAAGGCACCAAGTTCTTGTTTAATGGTTAACTAGTCCCTTGCAGGATGCCACAGGGGGGGAGTGATCGGAGTATGGCTCGCTTTATAACCTCTCCAACCTTGAATACAAGGTCATTTTTTATGGGGGGAATGATATGTGGGCTGGTTTGGAGTTGGATCACAGGACATGAGATTGGGCTCGTGTGGAAGAAGAGAGCTTCCTTCAATTCAAAGCCCAAAAGAAGCACAATGAAGTGTTAGAAGAGTCAAGAATGAGCCACGTTGGCTAACTGATTTTGTGAGGTAAATTGTGAGGTAATTGTAAGCTGAATATATTTTGTACTGTGGTGATAAGTTAGTTATAATTAGTGGGGAGGAGCCCATGTGAGCGTACGCTAAATCTGATTGTATTTATGTATCAATTTGGAAATTGGACCTCTCGAAGTGTAACCCTTGATAATAGAAATATCCCTTTTCTGATTGTTCTATCAAGAACAACCGCCGTTGTTGCTTCTCGGTAGGCTCACAATGCCCGACCGATGGTAAGAGCAAAAAAGCGATCAGTTTTAGGAAAGGAAGAGCTGGTTGTCAGTTAATACTTGTTTTCGATCTTGCCCAATCAAATGTGAGGGATTTCACATTGGGCAAATTGGGAGAGTTTCCCTTCTTTTTTCGCCTTCACAAATTTCAAATTCACTAAATGAAAACGATGTCATTTTGAATTCTGAATGAAAAAAAAATCATTAAAAAAACACAACCATAAGTCATATTCTCCCTCGTGAATGAAAGGGTGGCGCCACCCTTAAATGAAAATCTAACAATTTAGTGGCATTTAATACCACTCCCTTCGTTCCACTCAAATTTGCACGTAAAATTTTTATGATCTCCAATAAACACGTTTAACTATAAATATATAATAACAACATATAAAAAGTTAATATTTATAAGTTACAAATTACGAAAAATCTAACGATGTCTCATACGATAATATTATTGTACGTATTAGGTAAAAAATAAGTAATTTGATAATATCTCATATCAAATATGCGGTCATAGTTCAATAAACCTGATTGAAATATATTATGTGCAGATTTAATAATATCCCATACCAAATATGTGATCAAAATTTGATATATTTGACTAAATAAGATCTTGTACAAATTTGGGTGGGAAAGAGAGTACTAATCTAACCACCACATCATAAGAGAGGCACCGACAGTCCCTTGCCCCTGGTTCCGCCTTAAGTCAAAAGCTGATAAATGATCGAGTGCAAACCATAAATCTACTCCCCTCGTCATTGATAAAATGACACAGTTTTCTTTTTCGCCCATCCTAACAAATACGAGTATGGCACAATTTGAAAACTACATAAAATGGTAAAATTCCTAGAGTGTTCTCTTTAACTTCAACAATTTTCACACTAAGCCCACTGTTTTCACAAAATATTCCTACTTTTTCAAACATATTGCGTGCCACATCAGTTTGCATAAAAAAGCAAGTCAAAAGTAAACAAGTCATTTTATCTTGGACACATTTACTGGCGCCA
>JAULKM010000009.1:10751826-10763577 GCA_032355605.1 Rubia tinctorum
CAAAAATGCTTACAAAATTCATCACTTTAAGCAACAAGTCAAACAGAACATGGAATAAGTACCTTTGCAAGGGAGATATCTTTGTCCTTTGACCGGAACGATATCTCCACAGTAAACTTTTTCCTAGCAGCCTCAAGAACCTGATAATTAAAATAACATCAACAGACAGTCAAAATCTACCTTGACTATAGACAAATCACTATCCCCAATCAATAACATGAATCCATGCATGACATGAACCTCAACATAGAAAAGGAACAAGAAGCAAAAGGGATTACGCAGACATATGTTCGAACCAACCGTACATTAATAATCGAAAAGGAAAGATTCCGAAATCAAAAGAAAACAGATAATCTTGAAGATCAATCCAACCTCCTTATAGAAATTAGCTCTAGATGAAGTTTCAGTATCTTCCAAAGAAGAAGAAGCCAGAGGTGAGACGCTCGACCTCCTCTTCTTGGAGGATGCTTTCGCATTTGTCACAGCAAGAAATTTGTCCCTCTTTACATTTCCATTCCCAATCCAACAACTTCCACCACGACCATCAAAGTCACACCTGATGATCGCAAAGAACAGAAGGGCTATTGGGGATTGCCTAGTACAGCAGTATCACAAATGCTTCTCTAATGCACTATATTAAATAGGTTACTAAACAAAGCACAGCATAAAAAACTACTGTAATAACATCCAGTAGCCTTATCTACGCAACAAAATCAACATATCAACATTTCCCAACAATTACCTGCTAAAAACGCCCAGAGAACTGGCAGCAGTCACCGCCATGAGTTGATTAGGAAATGACACAGCCAACATTTTCTGGTTTCCTTGAAATGGTAATAACCCAATAAAGGCCACACAATCTTTAGAAAGGATGCTGAAAAAGGGTCAAGAACTGAAAAAACACAAAAGGGGTTTATCAAAATTGGATCTTTAGATTGGAGGAAGGTTCAACAGGAGAAGCCATTTTGGGAACAGAAAAAATTGCAGTTTCTCCAGAAAACAAAGCAAATGAATGGATGTTTCTGTAACCGCAAAAGGGGGATTTATGATGGAAACTGACACTCCTACTCGAATAAAAATCCCTAAGATCCATACTATTGGGATGAAGGAACAAATACAGTACTAAATAACTTCAACTCCAACACTCTCCACTTTTCACCCCACTAGACAAACAAAACAAAAGCAGGCTTTCATCACATCACACTAATATAAAAGGGAAAAGGGCTGCCTGATTGGTTGAGCACAGACCAAAAGGGGTCCTCTTTCTTTATCTGGGGTGCAAATATGAAAGTGAAAGTACCAAGTTTTTTATACTGATAGCACCTCTTTTTCTCTCTACAGTTTTACTCCAACATCATCATAGTAACATTTGCAGAATAAAGCACAGATTGATTGAATTGAAGATGACAAAATAAAAGTAAATTAAAGGGTACTGTGAAAAAGACGGGTTTGATTTCGGTTTCAAAGTTCAATGGCTATGGATGCAATCTGCGGTCATCAAGTTGTCAAATTTATATGCATAAAATAAAGCAAACGTACAGTACATTTAATCTGTCTGGAGCACCATCAAGAGTTTGTTCAGAGTTGTCTTTATTTTGTTTTCCCTTTTCTTTTTCAATTTCATTTTGCCTTTTCCCATTGTTTTAAATATACAGTGTACATTTGAATTTTAATCTTGTAATTATGATTACACTGCACGGGAATATTGAATGGCAGCGGCAATTGTATCCATCCATGTTGTAATACAATGTACACATATTAATTTTTATATACAGTGTGCGTACATATAACATTTTATTTTACATTATTATATTGTTAAATGACATATTTAATAATGTGAGAATTGATGTTAAGTAGTATCTAGAACCTGTAATTCATGTGAAAGTGTGTGTCAAATTACGCTATTCACGTGCTATTCACAAGTGGCGTGTGAAAGACATGTTCTTAAATAGATGTAAATAATAATTAAGTATGTTTATATAATTATTTTTTCACATTCTACTCCATACTTCCATAATGTAATTGTATTTTTCCTCATCGGTTCCACTGCATTTATCACTCAATAGCCTACAACTATATACTCCCTCTCTTTTGTTATTTATACCACAATAGGTTTAACTGCTTTGATTTAAGTGAAAAAATGAGTAGATAGAATTGAATATAGAAAGTTAAAAGTAGAATGAGTGGATGAAATTGAAAAAATTTTGCCAAAAATGAAAACTGTGTTATTTAAAAGAAAACATCCAAATTAGTTAAGTGTATCATTAATAGAGAAACGGAAGGAGTATTTAATGTGCATAAATTATTCCATTTATTAATTTAGAGAGTATATTTTAAATGATCACCATATTTTAAAAATGTTTCATTTGACCTTATTAATTATTTTATCAATTGTTACAAATATCTTTTTTGTTGCAAAATAAGTGTTAATATTAAAAAAATTGAATATTTAATTAATATTAAGTGTCTAACACAAATTTAAAGTGATCTAGTTTTAATTATTTAAACTCTTATGCTAATTCAAACAAAATTTTAAGTGGATTTAACATAAAAGTTTAAATATATTTAAACAAAGATTTGATCGCTTTATATCTGGGTAAGATGCTTAACATTGATTAAATATTCATAAGGTTTTAATATTAACATTGATTTTGTATATAAAAAAATAAAATGATTAGATGACCCCAATTATTTGGAAAGTGCAAATATAACCCTCAATTTTTTTAAAATGCTAATGTACCCATGCTGATTTTCAAAAGTGCAGATATACCCGTGGCCGGCCAAAATATGTAAACTTATACCCGAGTACCCCCCTTTTCTCCTTTTTTTTTTGGCTACAACGGCTCATTTCAATGACTTTGGGTACAACCGTACTTTAAAAAAACTTGGGGTTGTATTTGCACATAACAAAAAACGGAGGGTTACATAATCACTTCATTCATAAAAAAACATAATTGATAAAAGAATTATATATTTGGGGGTCAATGTGTCATTTTTCAACTTATTGTGTTACTTAATTTGTCCAGATCAAATTATAATTTGAATATTCATTTGATTCAACTTTCTTAACGATGCTCACTGAATGAGCAGTTCAATAAGAGAGCTAGGATCGGAATCGGTATTGATATACCGATTCGATCCGACCTCTTTGAATTGGAATAAGTTCGGCAGTGGATCACGAAATTTTGGTGGTCCTCTCTATCTAATGAATGTGCAGTCTGTTTTAAAATCGTCATCCCTGCACCCATAAATCATACATTTGAAACTTTTGGTAAGATGCACATCGTAATCCAACAGATAAAGTACATTGAATAGTTCAGGAATTGGCAACTTACCAATTCAGTGACTTTTGCATTGGACGTCCCCAATATGGGTACTATCGGGTCGGATGAATTCAATAATGGATGTATGTTCGCATTCCAACCTTCCTTCTCCTTTCAGGGCATATATGAAATATAAGAAAATCTAGTACTTTTTGGTTGTGAATATGTAAACTCGATTTTAGCTACAAAATTGGATTGATGTTATGATGTTTTGTTAAATTTGTTGTGGATGAAACCAGATTTTCATTGCTTCAAATAAACCATTTGTACACAGCCTTTACTCTATTACAATCAGCCCAAAACAATCAAGCCCAATTCAAGATCTAAACAAAAAAATCATTCCTCACCAGCGTACTAACTTCCCTGCTACTTAATCCCTTGGTACCAAAACATCTTTTGTTTCTCTCCAACCACATATTATAAAAACATAGCAACCACCATTTTGAATCTTTTTCTTTGATCTTTCATGTTGCTACTATAGTAATAGTACCCTCGTATACTCCTCAAATCATTGAAACATGTAATATCAAGTTCCCGGATACCTGTTTAGTGAATCTGCACTGAACAAAAAGATGATTTTAATTCTCATATTTTTGTTCATCACATAGCAGTGAGGGACTCCAACCTGTATAGAATAACTCCATAATCTATCCTGAGTAGATAGTCTTCCCAGAGCCATCATCCAGAAAAGAATGAATGTTTTGGCAATAAACTTTTGCTCCACACTGCTTTTGTAATTTCATATTCCTTTAACTCACCTTGTAGATGTAGATAAGCTAAGGAAGTTTTGAATTTTCCTTTAGAAATGAAGCTGTTTAAACATCCTCCCACCACCATGTTTAGCTCCAAAAGAGATTTCCATGCAAAACTGCTATCTGCCTTTGATTTGCATTAATTAAGGTCTCTACCCTTCATATAATAACCTTGTATCCATTTCACCCAGAGATTGTCTTTCTTGGACTGAATTTCACAGAGTAGTTTACATAAGAGTGCATGTTCCAGAGTTGTGTATCCCTAAGTCCTGCTCCTCTATTTTTCTTGTTCCTACACAGAATGTCCCAAGAAATAGGTACCAAATGTCTGGTGTTTCCTGAGTGCCCCCATAAAAAGTTCCTGCAAGTATTCTCAATAGAATTGTGCACATATACTGGTAGTTGAAACATACCCATCCAGTGTGCAGAAATACTCAATATCACAGAATTAATCAGCTGCACTTTTTTTGCATGAGATAGATTTATGTTGCTCGACGGCTTCAATCTAGCATTTAACTTATCCAATAACTTCTGACAATTTTCCATATTCCAATCGATACCTGAAAAAGGCAACCCCAGGTATGTGGCTGGAAGTTCTCCAAATTTAATGTTCAAAATATCCAGTAAGCACTGTGCTTCTACTGCATTCTTTATTGAGAAAAAAACTTGGGATTTTGCTGAATTATAGACAAACTTGTAGTTTTCTTAAGGATTGTCAACACTTCTTGAATCCCCACCATGGACTTCTGTTTGTTTTACTTAAAATCATCAGATCATCGGCAAAAAGAAGACACTGCACCTTAGTATTTTTGCATTTCATATGGCAGTCTACTAGTTTCCTATCAAAATAGGAAGCTAACAATCTTGAAAAGTAATCCATTGACAACACAAAAAAAGGCAATGGAGATACTGGATCACCATATTTCACCCTTTTCTTAGCTGTAAATGGCTTTTTATACCCACCATTCAAAGCAATACTGAATGTTGAACTTTCCAAACACCTCTTGATCTAGAAAATGAACATCCTAGGAAATTTTAAGCTGCACATTAGGTCATATAAAAAATTCCAATCCAGACTATCAAATGCCTTCCGCAGATCTATCTTCAACATACAACTAGAAACTCTAGTGTCTTTCCAATTATATGTGTGCAGTAACTCTTAGGTAATCAAGATGTATGAGATATAGACATTCCATTTACAAAAGTACCTTGATTTTCATAAATCAAAACAGGTAATACAGTTCTGAGTCTAGTTGTAATTACCTTTGTGATGATTTTGTAAATTGTTGAACAGCAGAAGGTGGGCCTGTAATTAGATGTTGTGTGTGGAGTTTCCTTATTTGGTAGCAAGGTTGTAATGGTTTTGTTTACTCCCTTGGAATTGCATCATTACTGAAGAATTTGTGTACTGCAGCAGTGACATCTCTATCTATCCTTCTCCAAGCTGCCTTGAAAAAATGGCTTTTATAGCCATCATATCCAAGGCTCTTATTAGGCTGGATTCCCTGCAAAGCTATATATACTCCCTTCTCTGTCACTGACTTGATCAGCTCCAGTTGTTGAGATGAATTCATAACATTTACTTTTTATCACTGCCTCATCAATCTTGAGTTCCATAGGATTGGTCTATCCCAGTAGTTTTGTAAAATGCCCCAATAGTGAGGTCTCCACTTTCTCCTTACCTGCCACCAATTTATCAATTTCTATTAGGCAAAGTGGATGTTGTTATGCCTGCTTAACCTTAAAAAATTGTAAAACAACTTGGATGGTCTATCTCCATCTCTAAGCCAATCACATTTGTTTCTGTAGAAGAAACTGCACTTTTGTTTCATAGATCTGTTTAGCCTCTACCCTTAGCTCATTTTCCTCCTTTTGCAATTCATGATCCTAAGGTTTTTTCCCCATTTCCTCCTGAATTTTATCTAGCTTTTCAGTAATACTATCTAACCTAAGCCTGATATCATTGAAATTCCTCCTGTTTAAAGCCTTCAAATGATGCTGAAGCTTTTTTATATTAGCAAATAACTGATGCAAGTTATTCACTGGATTTGCATTCACTACTTCATTAACTGCAGCCAAGAAATCCTCTAATATAGTCCACATATTGTAGAACTTAAACGATTTTTTTTAACTTTTTGGAACAAAGAATTGATATGCACAAGCAATGGTTTATGATAAAAAATGCTTTTTGTTAGCACCAAGCATGTGGATTCTATCAGTGTATCTATCCATTCCTGATTAACCATACTTCTGTCAATTTTTGAAATAACCCCCTGATCCCCAGATCTCCTATTACACTAATGGAAATCTGGTCCAAAAGTTTTTAGTTCCATCATTTGCAGAGTATCTACAGTATTTCTGAATTCCTCAACTTCATTTTCAATCACTAGCCTTCCACCTTCTCTCGCTTCCAAATTCAAATGGGAGTTAAAATTCCCAATGATCATCCAGGGGTAATCAATAACCATCCCTCTCACTGCATTACACAAAGGAAACCTTTCTTTTCCAGTGTTTTCTCCATATAAAAAAGTAAGACATGTATTGATATCCAGACCATTCAGCTTACAATCCATTTGTATCCACTGGGATCCTTTGGATAATACTGCAGTATCATACATATCTTTCCTCCATCCAATCAATATTCTTCCCCTATCAATACAGTCATTGTTTGAAATAAACTCCCATCCTCTACACATGTTCCCCCGAAGTTTTTTCTCATTTTTTTCACCTTAGCCTCTAGTAAACGTAAAAAACTAACTTTATGTACATTTTTTTGACAATTTTCTATTTTTCTAGGCTATTCACACCTCTAATATTTCAAACAAGGATATTATATTTCATCAGGAGGTTTAATAGGGGGTAGATTACCTTTTTTAAGCACAGAGGCCATTCTGCCATTCTTTGAGGATTCTGCTACTTCTGGCCATTCATTCAATGAGTATTCTGCTTCTTCAATCCCATTATCATTGTCGTCCACTACAACTTTTATAGGCCGATTCTCCTTCTTCTCCACTGGCACATATTTTTTAACCACATTTTCTTTAACTTGCTCATTCTTCTTCCTGCAACCTTTCGTTGAATGCCCCATCATCAAACAAATCCTGCACTTACTTTGCCTCAATTCAAAATTCAGTTTCTGTCTTTGTAATACCCTATTCTCATCTATGTATTCAACATAATCAGGCATTGTATCAAAAAAAATTCCATCTCCAGCTGAACCCTAGCATAGTTCATTATTTCTAGATTTATAGTAGCTCTGTCTAGCATAAAGGGGTTTACCTAGTGCTTAAAATTTCAGGTGTCCTGGGAGCTGAACCCATACAGGTACACTCAAGGGGGCATCATATTTCATCCTTATCTTCCAAGGTTTTATCAGGACAGACCTTCCACTCAAATACACAATCCACTGCTTCACAAAAACATTTATTTTCTCTTCACTTTCAAATTTAATTAAGAACACCCCAAGTTTAATCATAGATGATTGCAGTTTTCCCAGGCCTTTACAAATTCTGTTCACAAAACCTTCCATCAAAATAAAAGGTGGACCTAATATTTGATAGGCCGCAATAATATTCCAATTCTTAACACTTTCCTCAACACTTGACTTTTAGATTTCCCTCAGTTTCTTCCCATCGATAATAACAGGCTCATAGAATTTCATACCACTTGATCTATCTTTAAAAAGATATGACCAATTCTCAGCTTCAGAGCTTTCCCCAATTTCATCTATCATAACATCATCATCCCAATTTAGACATTTATTAACAAGATTAGGCAGACTCTGATCTTTCACAATATTAAGCTCCCCTTTCTCCGAGTTCGTCACTGGAATAGACGTCATGTTTTCCAGTGTAACAAGTTCAACTTGCTTTCCCTTTGGTACATCAACCACCGGTGAGTTATCCTTGCCCTCATTTTGTTCAGAAGTTTGATCCAAGTTGTGCTCTTTCTTTTCCTTCAGATCCTCTTTAACCAATCCTTCCATCTCCTTGGATTGGGGTATGTTAGTGTTGCGATTATTCGCCTTGACAACCTTCCTCTTTCTTCTAGATCCCCATAGCAGTAGCACTAAGTTTTCAAAGAAAGTTTGGGTCGAAATTCATCTTTGTTTGACCATACACAGTGATAGTGTAATCACACACACTATAAGATTTTTTTTTATAAAATATTAAATCTTTATAAGTTAATTATTTTAGTGGAAGATAATAAGAAGAGAAAAGTGCATTTTAAAACCCTATGTTTTGTTCAAAAGTGCATATTTAAAATTGAAATTTTATAACCCTAAACTTTGTTGGCCAAAATGTCAACAACCAAATTGGCCGAAAATTGATGAAATGACCATAATACCATCAATCTAAAAAATTCAAAGAAAAATAAATAAAATGAAAATAAAATTATAACCCTCCATACTTTCTTCTTTTCACTCAGCCTTCTCGAATTAACCTTCCCTCTCCGCTGGTTCTCATTCCCTCCTCTGTCTTCCTTTCATTCTTCTCCCTTGCCACTTCAGCCGGACCTCTGCCCCCGTCGATTCTCATTCTCTCCTCCTCCCTCTTTTCATTCTTCTCCTCTGTCACTTCCATCGAACCTCTGCCACTTCCATTGGACCTCCGTTCCTCGTCGATTTCTATTCCCTCCGCTGCCCTCTTTTCATTCTTCTCTTCCGTAACTTCCGCCGAACCTCCGCCCCCGTTGATTCTCCATCTCTATTTCGATTCTCCTGGTTCGGCCAAAGGTGGTGCGTGTCCAAGGCTGGGTGATGGGTTGGCTATGGTTTCGATGGGGCTTGGTTGCGAGTGGGCTAGGAGGTGGGGTGATGGCCAGGTTCGCGGGAGGTGGTGTGCAGCCGAGGCTAGGTGACATGTGGTCTAGGGTTTCAACAGGGTATCCGGTGGGCTAGGTTTTTAACGAGAGACGAGTGGGCTAGGGTTTTGATGGGGGCTTGTTTGCGAGTAAGGTGGTGGCTAGGTAGATGCAGCGCAAAGAGGGGATGATGGTGGTGGCCAGGTCGTGGGTGAGAGCTGAAGTGGTGGGAAGGGAAATGACGCTCTTCCACCAAAAAGGGAAATTTCTTTGGCGGTTCTGGTATGGCAGCGAAACGACTGAGCAATGACGGCGAATCAGCTGAGTTCCGGGGAAGCGGCGGAGCAGCGTCGACAGAGTAGCGGCGACAATGTGTTTAAAGAAGAAGAAGAAGTGCAGGGGTAAAATAGTCTTTAAAATTTCAGCTGTAAACTTAGGGGCATTTATGTCTTTTCATGTGTTGGTCAATGACTGACTTTTTGGGTCAGTGCCGAAATTGAGCAATATGAGTATAATTGCACAATTTTTCAAAAACTTAGGGTTAGTTTTGCACTTTCAGATTTTACAGAGTTATATTTGCACTTTCTCAATTTAATCTGGTCATTTTTGCACTTTTCCCAAAAATTTAAGAGAATGGTCTAGCTAATGAGAGGTGTATCTTGTGAATGAGAATTAATATTACTTCCTCCGTCCCAAGAATATTGACTGAGTTACTTTTGGACCGAAGTTTTATGAAAGGTTAAGTGACATGGAATAATTGTGGAAAAGTAAGGATATTTTGGGGAAAGTAGTAGGTCCACTTTCAAAGTTGTTAAAGATGACATTGTGGGAATTTAACATCATATTCCTTGCCATTTTAAGTAATTTTCAAAGTATGTCATTACTTGTGAGACAGACGAAAATAGAAAGTACGTCAATATTTATGGGACAGATGGAGTATAATGATTTCAAATATTCCTTCCATTCACATAATCTTGGTACTATATTCATTTCATTGGATGTGATATCATAAACATAAGTGCTTGGATTTAGGTGAATGTAATGAGTGGATAAAATTAAATTTAGAATTAAAAAATAGAATGAGTTGATGATATCGAAATAATCTTGCCAAAAAAATGTGTCAAACTCATAAAAATAACCAAAAAAAGAAAATATATAATCCAATGAAACAGATGGAGTACACTTTTCTATTTTGTGTGTGTTTCCTTTTATTTTGATATGTTCCACTTACAGTATGTTCTAAGTTAGTTTAAACACTCACTATACTTTTTCTTCTTCTAATTTAATTTTCTCCACAAAATTAGTATCTTTAAAAAATTGTATAAAAAATTGAAATACCAATATTAAATGAACGAAGAGAGTACGTTTTTTTATGCGTGATGATACCTGAACTCAATGACCTATAGATGTTGGGTTTGAGGCTCAATATGTTATCAATAACTGGTCATTTGTTAGATGGCCTTGTTTGGCCCAACACCCAAAGACTATTAAAATTATAGTCAAATCCTACTACTTGCTTCACAAGTAAATAGAATCATAACCATAAATAGTCACATCACATTTGGCCTATATATACACATATAACCTATTTACATTATTCATTCACTATTCATCTGATTTTCTAAAACACTTTTGGTTGAGTTTAGCATCAAAGCCTCTTCCCCTCAAAATATTTCGGGGCTCTTTCTTGCATATCGTGGTTAAGGAATTGACGGCGCGACTCAACGTGTTCCAGATGCATCAAAAGATACCCACAAATGAGACATTGAGAGAATAATGGAATATGCTTTTTATGTATGGAATTGAGAGACTAACTTCTTTCATTTTGAATAAAAATTACATCCTCTAATTCTTTAAGATTGACACCTGTCAATTAACGCGCTCTTTTTAAAAATAAAATAAGTGAAAGAGTTTAAATTGGAAGAGCAAAAAGTAAATGGATGAAAATAAATAAAATCTTGTCAAAAAAAGAAGGTGACATTGTTAAAAGAAACCTTCATTGTTCATGTCATAGAATCATAGATGAATCTGGATTGGTTATACTTCTTTGATCATGGAACAAACGACTCAAGACTCACTCATTTTTTTAATCATAAAATAGGGTAGTTTATTATAGAGAATTTCATAATACACGATGCCAGGATATGAGCCTGATGGACAAGTTGTCTACTGACTTTGCGAATCCTAATATATAAAAAAAAGTATCCTAATAAAGACCTAATGGCATCAACTTCGTTACCTATTTCAGGAGTTATACTACTAACACCATATATTGCGTCGACTGCTAGTTGAGAATCAGTCCAGATCACCGACTGAGTGATTTCTCTTTGGATCTGGAACTCAAGACAGTGTAGAATTGTTAACAACTCTGCATGCGGTGGAGAAGTGGCTTTGCTGATTTGGTAATAGAAGTCCAAGCTCCCACTGTATCACCTTTTATTCTGTCATGTGATGAATCCATGGCAAAAGTGATAACTGGGTAGGGCTCAATGTGATTCAGTTGTTGTGTTTCTGACATCATGTTTGAATCCCAATCCGACAATATATCTTGAATACCATCCCCAGGGGAGATAGTTTTATAAAACTGAAACAAAGCTAAAGCTTTCTTCCATACATTTATGGGATCAATACTAACATTTGGAACATTGTTATCCCAAATGACTGAGTTCCTACATGACCATATCTCTCAAAATAGGCCAAAGGAAAACTTGATATTGTTGGGTTATTTCCTCCTTGTGGGGAAATTGAGCCCAAATAATTGTGGAAGTTGGTCCAAAATTAAAAAAGGGGCATTCTGGTCATTTAGCATACCAAGTTAGGGTTTTTCCTAAGGGGTATGGCTGCAAATACACAAGTGTGGTTCAGATGTGAAC
>JAULKM010000009.1:10796517-10809685 GCA_032355605.1 Rubia tinctorum
TCTACTTTCATGTCTTGTACTCTATTTATTCTTCTGATCATCAATAATAATCTTCACGGGAAATTCATTCTTTCAGGCCACTAATTAACTGCTCTAAACTACCTCCAACTTTCAGCTTGAATTCAGTTATGAGAACTGTTAGATCTCAGCTCTATTTCCCTTTTCTGTCTTGACCCCTGTAGTTATTTGAGCAACAAAAAGACTATTTAGTCCCTTGAGATCATGACATGGTATTTAAAAAATATGGGTTGGGTGGGTTGGGTTTGAGGGTTCATCGCAGGTTGGTTTGAGGGTTCACCACAGGTATACCCATATGCGTAAACCCGCGGGTTTCAACTCATTTTGGTTTGTATATAAACTCATATGAGTCAATAGATGGGTTGAAACCAGCGGGTTTACTCATATGGGTTGTTATATAAACCCATATGAGCCACTATATGAGTTGAAATCCAGTGATTTTACCCATATGGGTTGGTATATAAACGCATATGGGTTGAAACCCGCGTGTTTACCCATTTTTGACTCATGTGTTAACTGTTGAATACTTTTTTACTTGTGGGTTGGCGGATTTCAACCCAACCCATTTGTGACCCAACCCATTTTTACCCATCATAAAATGGGTCGAAATGGATCATACCCATATTTTTTTAGCAACCCATGTTTGACCCAACCGCCCACTTGCCAACCCAAAATAAGTAGTTTCTTAATATCAACTTTTTATTTGCCATTATTATAAGAGTCCGTCTCTTAAAAAACAGTTTTTTCATAAGTCATGAAAAGACCAAGGTTTAAAGTGTAAATTAGAAGAAATGAAGATAAAATTTTCGGGTTGCATGAACTGGGTTATAAAATGTATAACCACTGCACGTTGCATAATAAAACTTTAATATTGCAACAAAGACATTTTACCTTTTATTATTCTAATTAACCTCCGTCTTTCCATAAGTTTATGGAAAAATGGTATTTCCCAAAATTTTACCTTATTATAAATATATTAACGGTCAAATATGTATGTTAAATAATGTGATAATGATTACAATGTAAATAGGGGTGACAAGGAGGAAGTAATCAAAATCATTCTAGTTGACCTATCAGTGACCAATCAAATAATACGAAGGCTATGGTATAATTTGCTTAATGTTTTGTTGTTTAAGGGAACTTTTTTTAAAATTTAAAATAGCAATCTATCCTATCACAATATAATGTGATAACGTAAAATAATATCAATTGGATGCTAACAATTTATTTTCTGAATAAAATCCTCTGGAAAATGAAAATCTGCACCAGTTAATATATAAATAATACAAAGAAGATTCCAATCAATCAGAGCTTCGAGATTCCTCAAAGTCATCAAGATTCGTAGCCCACAACCACAAGATACCTCAAAGTCATCGTTGGTAGACTTGGCCTCCCTCCAAAAGCGGACAAAATCCTAATAATACTCTCCACTTGTCACCATATATACCCCCATCTACACTTATCAATGTCAAGTTTTTGTGATCAATTTCCATGGCGTCTTGCCCACCTTTCCAGTTCTCTGCAGAGTATTACCATCCTGCCACTGATGGAAGTGGCTGTGTGAGGGACTCCAGCTTCTTTGGAGGAAAGCCTGTTCTCAATCAAGGGGTTGGCTACTCTGTCATCCTCGGATTTGGAGCTTTTTTTGCAGTCTTTACAACTTTTCTGGTAAATATGACTTTGCTCGTGTTAAAAGTACGTGGTCCGTCATATATATGATTCATATAACCGACCCATATAACACGACCTGCCATTAGGCCTATTCGGATATTAGAGTTGTGGGTATTATAGAGTCGTGGACTTTTATCGTAAAACCATAGTTGGTACTAAGTAGAAATGACTCATAATCTTATACATACATTTTAAACTACGAGTATAGCTTTGTCTTTCACCAATGTGAGAGTCCGACCCCACGGCCCACGCAGAGTGAGGGCTCTTGTAACGCGATGTTGCGTTATAAGAACTTGATGGAATTGTTTGTTCAGTGTGTTTGATTTCTGTTGTTATATTGTGTTTTGCTTTTATTTCAATCATAGCTAGACTTTAGTACTCTGTACATGTCACTATTCAGTAATACCAACAGCAAGTGATGCATTTGTGCCTAAGACTATAACTATGAGTGCCATGTTTTTTAATCATTAAGATTTACTTGACATTTTCAAATTCGTGCTTGAATTCCTGCTGTATTAGGTGTGGCTAGAGAAGCGATATGTCGGGTCGCGACACACATCTGAATGGTTCAACACAGCAGGGAGAAACGTAAAGACAGGACTCATTGCAAGCGTGATTGTATCCCAGGTATACTATATATCATGTTGAAGTAGCAGAACATTGAAGTGACTTTAAATGGGTGTGTTATTTCATCTTGCAGTGGACATGGGCTGCTACAATCTTACAAAGCTCCAACGTTGCCTGGCAATATGGAATCAGCGGCCCCTATTGGTATGCGAGTGGCGCCACGATTCAGGTACTCTTGTTTGGTGTGATGGCTATAGAGATCAAGAGAAAGGCTCCTCATGCACACACAGTATGTGAAATTGTGAAAGCCAGGTCTGAAACTTTTTTTACTTGTCCTAATTTGTTAGATTGTCGCTGAAAATTTTGCACAGATTGATTCCTATTTTGATTCATCAGATGGGGAACTGCTGCTCATGTTGTGTTTCTTACTTTCTGCTTCGCGACAAATATCATCGTAACAGCCATGCTTCTGCTTGGTGGCTCTGCTGTTGTGAATGCGCTGACCGGGGTTAATATATATGCTGCAAGCTTCCTCATCCCTCTTGGTGTGATTGTCTATACTCTAGCAGGAGGGCTAAAGGCCACTTTCTTGGCTAGCTATATACATTCGATAATAGGTACATATGCTGCAAAAGAAAACATAATGGTTTGAGATTCCTTTTTAATGTTGTTTCCTTGTGTTTCTGCAGTACATGTGGTGCTAGTTATCTTTGTGTACCTAGTTTATTTGACAAGCAGTCAGCTCGGTAGTCCAAACACGGTATACACGCGCTTATTGGAGGTTGCTAGTAAGGCGAGAATTTGTCAAGAGCCACTTTCGCACGATGGCCAATCTTGTGGCCCTGTAAATGGGAATCACAAGGGCTCTTATGTTACAATGCTGAGCTCTGGTGGTCTAGTTTTCGGGATCATCAACATTGTTGGAAACTTCGGGACAGTTTTTGTTGACAATGTAAGTTTCCAAGGTTTCTGATTCTGAAAATGTAGTGAGTTTCAATGTTTTGTCATGACGAGAAGGTATATGTGTTGGGAACTACAGGGGTATTGGGTAAGCGCTATCGCAGCAAGACCGTCGTCTACCCACAAGGGGTACCTATTGGGTGGATTGGTTTGGTTTGCAGTTCCATTCTCATTGGCAACTTCACTTGGTATTGGTGCATTAGCTCTAGATTTGCCCTTAAGTGCAAGCGAGGCGAGCCATGGCCTCGTGCCTCCTGCTACTGCGATTGCTTTGATGGGAAGCGGAGGATCTGTTCTTCTACTCACCATGCTTTTTATGTATGAAGTCTGGCTATTTTCTCCATTTATAAGATCTCATGATACTTAGTTTGACATGTATGATCGATTAATGTTGGTTTTCATTCAACAGGGCTGTAACATCTGCCGGTTCATCTGAGCTCATTGCTGTCTCATCACTATGTACTTATGATATTTATCGATCATATGTAAATCCAAATGCGAATGGCGAACAGATCCTGAGAGTTTCAAGAGGTGTGATCCTTTGTTTTGGGTGTTTTATGGGTATACTGGCTGTCATACTTAACAAGGCCGGCGTTTCCCTTGGATGGATGTACCTTGCAATGGGAGTTTTCATTGGATCAGCGGTTATTCCCATCGCTTTCATGCTTTTATGGCGTAAGGCCAACGCCACGGGAGCCATTGCCGGGGCCATAAGTGGCTGTGTTTTGGGGATCATCACGTGGTTGACGGTCACGAAAGTGGAGTATGGAAGGGTGGATCTTGACACAACAGGTAGGAATGCACCCATGCTGGCTGGAAACCTCGTGTCCATCTTGACCGGCGGAGCTGTTCATGCTTTGTGTAGCTTTTTGCAGCCTCAGAACTATGATTGGGAGACTACCAAGAAGATTTCCATGGTTGAAAAGGATCACACTGATTTACCAGCTGAAGAGTTCAAGGAAGAGAAGCTGACCAGGGCTAAAAGTTGGATAATCAAATGGGGCGTCGGTTTTACCATAGTCATTGTCATCTTGTGGCCTCTTCTCACACTTCCTGCTGGTATGTTTTCTGAATATGCAAAAGATCTCCGGTACCGTTTTTGTGTAACGCTTTCTGTAACACTATATCATATGCATAACTCAACACGTGTGAAGTCACTTAATTCCGTGTAAAGCTTTCTGTAACACTATATAATATGTATAACTCAACACGTCAAGCGACATATTCTTAGACAATGTTACGCAGAATTGTGAATCTTGCTAGGTTACTGATCGTTTTGGCTGAAATTTTGCAGGGCAATTTAACAAAGGGTACTTCACATTCTGGGCAGTGATAGCCATCGCATGGGGCACGATTGCATCGGCCGTGATCATTGTTTTGCCAATAGTAGAAAGCTGGGGAACAATCAAAAGTGTTTTACTTGGTATGTGTACGAATGACAGGCTTATGAACAAGCTTGAAGAGTTGAACCGGAAACTCGAAATTCTTGTGTCAGCAGTGCCTGAAGAACAGAGAATGTACTTGCTTGAGAAAGAGAGGGCCAAAAGGAATGAAGCATTGGACATAGAAACTCAGATTGTTCCTTCATAAACCCAATACAACAGATTGTAGTCATAGTGTAGATAAATTAGACCCTTGCAAATTCCGAAACTATATATTTTGTGAATCAAATTTGGAAGGAGGTGACAAAAATCAAATATGCCTCCTAATTATTCCATGCTGTTAAGTGAAAACTTTGCCATAGCGAAAGCCTCGAATTGGGAATCTCTTCCGAGTCAAAGCATGAACATCTTCATGTAATATGTATTCATTTTAGCACTAATTTTTTAAACAGCAAAAGGAATAGGGATAGCTCGCAATGGTCTAGCCTTCTGCAAAGTAATCCCAAACTTCTCCTCCATGTCCAAATCCTCCGGCTTAATGCCACCCTCAAGCTCCCAATCAAAGACATTCAGCAACGATCCGAGCACGACCGGAATCGTCCTCGCAACCAAGGACAACCCGGGGCAAATCCTCCTTCCAGCACCAAATGGAATGAGCTCAAAATCGTGACCGCGAAAATCTACACCGGATTCAAGAAACCGCTCGGGCTTAAAAGCCAGAGGGTCCTCCCAGATGGCTTCATCGCGCCCGATGGCCCACACGTTCACGAGAACTTGTGCGCCGGCGGGCACAACGCAGCCGCAGACCTCAACATCTTTTTCCACTCGGCGAGGAACCAAGAATGGGATTGGTGCATGCATTCTTAGGGTTTCTTTCACTATGCATTGCAAGTAAGGCAAGTTAGCCAAATCAGTTTCGCTTATTTGCTTCCCTCTCCCGATCACTTTTGCAAGTTCTGATTGAGCATTCTTTAATGTCACTGGATTTTTTAGCAGCTCCGCCATTGCCCACTCCGTTGTACCTGAATTCGTGTCTGTTCCTGCGATAAACAGGTCCTGCATTTAATGCAGACCGTTTATATTAGGTCAACAGAATTTCACATTAGTATGATATTATTCGCTTTGAAACCTTAAAACGGAATGCAAAAACAAACCATGAACAAGTGTTCGACGACACGCCAGTTGGTCTCCTCCGGATTGTTTCTACTCAAATCAAGCATATCATCCAGCAAATCCCTATTCGCGGTTGCACCGATCATGTCCTTTCTTTCAGCAATCAGGCCTTTGAACTTTTCAAACATCTTACACATTAGCACATTCATCCGTCCCCTTGCACCCTGAGGATCAAACCTCCTTAGCACAGGGAAGAAATCGACCAGATTCGGCCTACCGGAGATCGCCAAGATTTCCCACACCAAGTCCTTGAACTCCTTCCCTGATAAGAAAGTATAGAAGCTATGATAAAATGATTTATTTGATATAATATGAATTACACATTGATATATAATCAATGACACATCTCATCAATTATGAAAATTGCAATATACGTGACTACAAACTAAAGTATATAACAAATTTATCATCGATAACATTTCCTTTCCTACCAGGAAATGATTTCTATTTCCTTATATTACCTGAATCAGCAAACGGGTCAGTCAAATCCCTGGAGAAGATGACATTGGACATCAAATTCAGGGATGTCCGAAATGCAGCTCCCCCGATATCCACCGCTACCCCGGATTGACACCTCGATTCGCAGTACGCGACAAGCTCTTCCACCTTCTTGAACCTCAGGCCCCGAGTGGCGTCGAGTCTGCTCCCGGAGAAGACGTAGGAGTTCATGATCTTGCGAAGGGCTCTCCAGCCGGGGCCGACGGGTGACCACACGACGGAGTACTGGGAGTGTTCCTGCGAATGGACCGCGTCCGGGTGCCACCGGGTGCCAGAGAAATCCAAGTCGTGCTTCTGGAGCACTTCTCTGGCCAATTCCGGGGAGGATATTACAATGGCGGTTGATTGCCCTAACTTTAGAGTCATGATCGGGCCATGGGTTTTCGCGAGCTTGGATAGAGACCTGTGGGGCTTGTCGCCGAGCAAATGGAGGTTTCCGATGACCGGCAAGGTTGCCGGTCCCGGTGGAAGCTTTCTGCTTCTTGTACTTGTTGAAAACAAGATGATCACGCCCCAGATCAATGGTATGAGAAAAACTAACCACAGACTATCCATTCTGTGAGGAATGTGTAGAATTGATATAATGATGATCAATCGTTGAAAGGTTGTTTGAAATTCCATATGCGTTTGTTCCCTATATATAACTTGTTTTAGCTTCTGAGCATCTCTGATCCATGCAGTATTATGAGTGCGGCGTGGGACGATGGCCGACCCATGCCATCTTAAGCACCATATTTGCCATCTATATTTTTTCTTCTTCTTGTTTTCGCTTAATTTTTCTTTTAGCTTCACTACAAAAAAAAAGTCCTGCAGTGACGCATATTTTGTGACAAGTAAGGAAATATCACAATATTTGCTCCACCTTCAAGTGTCACTAAATATTTTGTGACATGTGCACATGTCACTAGACTAAATTGCTACATCAACCCATGTCACAAATTTAGTGACACTTCTAAAATGAACTACATCTTAAAGCGTCACAAAAAAATATAACGATACTTCAAAGCGTCACAAAATTTTAGTGACACGCTAAATAAATACACTTCACAAGGCGTCACTAATAATTTTAGCGATGTCTTTAAGTATCACGGATGTTTCAAAAAAACGTCACAACTGAAAGTTTTTTTTAGTGCTTGTTTGGTCCCATAGTGGTTGACAGCTTGAAACTCTAAATTTATCAAAAATATTTTTTAAAAAAGGCTTCCTCATAATCTCCGTTCACAGCTGAGGTAAAATCGAGGTTAATAATCTGACTGGAACCGGACCGGCATCGTGCCAAGGTTGGTTGATGCATGGGTCCATGCTGTGATCCTTCATCCCACAATAAAATTTCTATCATCAATTTTGGAAAGTCAATATGTGTTGATGTGACAGGGGAAGTGGGGGATTGAGCCAATTTTCGGTGGTGGCCTGAAAATTTTTTGGGGGAATTAAGCAAAAATGGCACTAACTTTCCCGGCCAATGAGATGATTATGGCGCGTCCAATATTAGCTTTCCTTAACTGAAGAAAATAGAAAGTAAGAATCTTATGTTGGAATAAAGAGTATGCATACATACATATATATATATATATAATTGTAATACCTCCCTGAACCTCACAATGCTATAACAATAATCATTGAGAGTCTGTCAGACAAAAAACAAAACCTTGAAGTTGAATGAACCTTCGTGAATCGATCATCACTTTGTAGAGAAGAGGAAATAAAGGCAGTGAAACCGTACCAAATTGTAAATGATAGCGTGTGAAATGTTAATCAATCTCAACGAGTTTGGTTCGCTCATAAAAGACTAATCATGTGCAGTGTGAATAACACTCTAATTATCACAAGATAATGATGTAGGGCGCCCAGTTGTAATTTCCACATCAATAAGTTACCAATGCCACAAAAAATCTCACAGGTAGTCTAAGGCATTACACAATACTCAGCTTATGTAGAAGGGTGAGAAATAACATTTTGTTTTTTACTGTTTCAAGAAACGAGGGAATCACCAATGAACATACAAGAATCCCGTGTTGTACTTGAGATCCTCGGGATCACCAGCTCAATTAACATCAGAATAAGTGTGCAACTCTAATGACGACGAAGAACAAAACAAAAAACTTGAAATTAATCAAGTTCCCCGAATATACTTGATAGCAACCAAATAAATTGAAGCAGGAGCGGCAAAAAACTAACCAACCACATGAACAACATGCACAATATCTAGACAATTAATCGTGATATAAACCAAGTTGCTTATCACGTACTATATAAGATATGATCAGATAGAGGAGTCCCATCTGATGGAGAGTGCCGAGCATTGGTTTCAAGAGGAATGTCAACGGTCATGTTTTCTGTATAACGCGCATGCTCAAAAAGATCTTCTATATACTTTGACTAAGAAAAACGATAACCCTTTAAAAAATATGCCACCTCAATACCTAGAAAGTAGCAGATCAAACCTAAGTCTTTCATGGCGAAACAACGAGTCAAGTCAGGCTTCAATGATTAAATTCCATCATAATCATCACCGATAATACAGGGATAAAGAAAGACACGGTTCATTAGGGCAATTAACTAGGGTTCATGTGCACGAGCGCATTGACATGATATTGGCCCAACATAAAAGGCCAATGAAGTTTCATTCTAAAATCAGTTGAATATTAGGAATAACCCACAAAATTTATAAATTGTGAAAGTAGTCTCTCCACTTTCAATGAAAACCCAAAAGTAAACCCAATATCAAACTCGCTCTGATACCATTTGATTTGTCGATTTTAAGAAAAAATCAATAATATGATAATGAAAATATACAAATCTAAAAGAATAAATGTACAAAATATATGTTCGGGAGACTTCAACGAAAAAAACTAAATAGCCCTCATACAATATATAATGATAGTATTTATAACCTACTTGCTTAGTTTCGTCCATATAATGACATAATGACAAAATCTATAGTTGTATTTGATCTATAATACGTACATATGATCGATCTTTCAATTGATGAAACTATAGAGTTTTTGTATAGTTAAAAGATTAAAAAAAAAAGTACCATATGCATATCATATTTTACTGTATATAGTCTCTAATAGACAAATACATCTTTATTACATTCTTAATAATTCATATATGTAAATTAGATAAAAACTCATCTTCCATTGTCCTTATTTATGTACATTTAACAAACACAAAAAGTCTTGTTTTAAACAGTCTAAACTTTAGTCGGAGTCTTTTAAGCAATTACTACAAGTTTCAATTAGGGTGGGGTTTTTTAAAACAAGTTGAAAAGGTGGAGAGTTTTAGTGCAATTTGCAAGATTTGGGTTTTGATATATATATATATATATATATATATATATTAAATTCTTATTTAAAAATTCATTTCATTCCCCACGTTTCTTTTCCCATGTCCAATCGTCGGAAACTGCCCGTAACTGCCTCCATTTCCCGGAAACTTCCAAATTACCCCGGAAACCATCTCAAATGGGTGGAAACTTGAGCACTTCATTATAATATTTGTAATGTACGTTTAATTACTGTATTTTTTTTTTGCATTTTTCGTTTCGTTTTACTGTGTGTTTGCCCTAATTTTTGTATTCTTCATATTTTTTTAAAGAATATGGTTCGTATGAAACATGATGAGTCCTCTCAGACGGCCATAGTGGTTCTCCTTCCAGATCGCGGCCGGGTCATTTTTAAAGTTTTTTTTGGATTTCATGTGTTTGCGATGATGTTTTTGATGTTTGTGCTAGGTTTTAACACATGTTTTCTCAGTTCTATGGATTTTTGTTCTTTTTTATGTCTTTTTTGGATTTCATGTGTTTGCGATGATGTTTTTTATGTTAGGTTTTAACTCATGTTTCTCAGGTTTTGGGTTTTTGTTCTCTTTTGTATTTGTTGTATGTGTTGTGTTCAACTTCGTTAGTTATTTGATATTTGTGTTTAATTTTTGGCGGTTTCAAATTGGAGTTTGAAGTTCTTCAACTTTTGTAATCTGATGAGATTTATTTGTAGTGATTTGAGGTTTGACTTAAGTGATTTTGTGATGAAGTTCATGTTTAATATACTGAGGTGTGTATTTTGTAAGTCTTCGATGAGGTTTTCCTTTTATTGTTTGATCTTTATGTGTAGTTGTTGTTGTTCATGATTTAGTATGATAGTTTGTTGAGGTTTATGAAAAATTTATTGAGATTTTTCATTAAAGGTATATTCTAATTGTTTGAGGATTGATTTGTGTTAATTTAGTGTTGAAGTTCATATCTAATTTGTTGAGGTGTGATTTGTAGTAACTTTTTTTTATGAGGTTTACCCTGTACTATTTGACATTTATGTGTAGATGTTGAGGTTTATGCATAGCTTGTTGAGGTTTTTCGTTAGAGTTTTATTCTAATGATTTGAGAATTTATTTATGTGAATTTATTTTTGAGGTTTATGTCTAATACGTTGAGTGTGATTTGTAGTAACTTTTTGATGAGGTTTACCCTTTATTGTTTGAAATTTATGTGTGTATGGCAAGGTTTATGCTGAGCTTTATTGAGGTATTCATCTTATGTTTGTTTTGTTCTTTTTTTACTGCACCTTCTGAGAACCCTATTCACGTGCGTCAGTGTTCTACACGCACACATACACATATTGACACTATGCAAAGTCATATAGGTAAATTGAATTTAACTCATACTAGTTTGTCAAATCCTATACAAGTTGATGAGTATGTTCCGGTTGTGTGCCGGAAACCAAAGAGAAAGGCATTTGATAGAAGAACTAAAGAAATTGTGCGTTCAATGTCAAGAATTATGAAGTCTCAAAATATGCAGAGAATTTCTAAAGATGAAGGTGGTGATTTGGAAGAGTTGAATTATGCAGCAACTTTGGATGCTGGTTGTAAGTTTTTGATTTTGCATTTGTCGGTTTTTGTTTTGTTAACATTATCTTTCGTATTTTGTTGATGCTTTTATTTTATTTTTGATACAATTTCAAATGTTGGTGTTAAGGTTGATAAGATTAATAATGAGATTTCTTATCCTGAGAATGAAGTTTTTCTAACTGCTCATGAGAAGAATGGTGATAATGATGGTTAGTATTTCATATTTCAGGTTTAAGTTTTTCTTGTGTTGATGTTACCTTTTATATTTGTTGATTTTTGTGTTTTGGTTTTTGGTACAGTTTCTAAGAGTGTTGCGACTCGTAATGAGGTTAAAAAGGATGGTTGTAATGTTAGTGCTGCTGGTAATGAGGTTCAAGCTGTTGCTTCTGATGTTAATGTGGCAGTTGCTGATGAGGTTGTTACTGATGAGGTTGTTAAGTCTGTTGTTGATGATAAAGAATTTGTTTCTAAATATGTTGCAGAGGGCCGTAAGTATTTCATGTTTTAGTTTTTAGCCTTTGTTTGTTGATGCTTCCTTTTCATGTTGGTTGATTGTGTTTTTATTTTTATACATGGCCGACTATGGTCGGTTTTCAAATGCTGATGCTCCAGTTGTTCAGGTTTCATCACCTGATTCTGTTGAGGTACCACCTGCTTTTGTTGAGATCCCAGCTTCTTCTGTTATGGTACCAACTACTTTTTTTTGAGGTACTAACTGCTTCTACTGAAGGTTCTTTTTTAACTGCTATTGGTAAGGGTATAATTTTTTGTTATTTTAAATGTTATTATTTACTTCATTATTTGGTTAATTTAGTCTTTTGTTGATGTTATTTGTTTTCATTGTAGTGGATCATGCGGTTGTTGCGCATCGTAAACTTATTTATAAGGGTAGAGCAGTTAAAAAAGTACCTCCCGTGTTTGGGATAAGGAAGAAGATGGTAGCCAATAGGGCTCTAGATGAATCTAATGTTGTCAGCAGTAAGTTTTTGACGTGTCATGTGACATTTTATATTGATGTTACTGTTTTTCATGTTATTTACTTTTCTTCTTTTTTGCTTTGTGCTTTGTTTTTTATACAGGTCCCGATGATGATGTTGAGTTGAATGTTGGTTCAGGAATGCATTATGGTACTGCAAATGTAGAATTCAATGATGAAGAGGTTGCCAAGGATTTCAATGAGGTTCCTGAGAAAATTGATGAAGCAAATTCCAAGCAGGCAGATGACTTTTTGAATGATGTTGTTAATGGTGATTTTTTATGTTTTTCCTTTTTGATGTTTTATTTTTGCTTTATTTTTTAAAACTATGTTGTTTGGTTTTGATGTTTATATCTTTATTTCATTTTTTGATCACATTTATTTTCATGTTGTTTGTATTGTAACTCAGATGAATTTTGCAAATGATGTGCATTTAGAGGACATTCACTTGCCTGATTATGGGAATAATGATGTAAAAGATACACTTGAAAAGGAAGGTGATTAGGATATTTAGATGTAGCATCTGTCTCAGTCCCCTCATTTTCATCGTAAAATGAAGAAAGACGATCCTATTTTGAAGGTTAAAGAAGGAGTGAATGAGTCAAAGGCTATATCTCTTGGGATTGGCAAGTGTAAAGAAAAGGTTGATGTTTCCAATTCGGGTGAAGGGTAGCCAGTGTAAGGATGCAGCTTCTGGCAATGTGAAGGTGAAGGAGTCGATGAATTTGAAGATAAGGACAAGGTCCTCATTTTCGAAAAACCTTGACCATGCAATTTTTTATAATTGTTTGGGCAAGGTTGTTTGAAAAATGGCTAAGGAAAAAGGTCCTCCTTCAAAGAAGAGCATGGGAAAGAAAGACGGTGGGAATCGAAGAGCTGAGAAGTCTCCAGTCGTGGAGAAGAAGTCGAAAAAGAAAGCAAAATTTGGACTGGCTGACGCAGGCATTGATTATATGTGAGTTTTCAATTTTCAGGTTCATTTATTCATTTCTACTCCCTCTGTTTTTCTATGTTTGGCACACTTACTATTTTAGTATGTTTTTCTAAGATTGTCACCTTTCCTTTTATGGCAAAA
>JAULKM010000009.1:10880632-10891708 GCA_032355605.1 Rubia tinctorum
GCTCATCAAACAGCGCTTTTTAGCTTTCTTCAGGATTTGGCCCGAACTGTTCGGCAGATTCCCACGCGTTACGCACCGGTGGCGACTCTAGCGCCGATACAAGCGGGGCAATGGAGGCTGAGACACAACACAAGTCGACAATTAAAATTTGATGATGAATTTTTCCGACCCTCGGGAGAATGATGTGGAATTAGGGTTGGCATTTATGGATAAATGGGACCAACGTTAATAACATTGTATTTGCTTCATTTAATTAAATTATTTTATTTCCTTTTCCACTTTTGATTAGGAATTTAGTTTCATTTTCCTTTCTTCATTTGGAGATTTAGTTCCTATAAATGGAGGAGACATTGTTATGTTTTTTTCATTCTTGTTTTGATTAATAAAAGTCGACCTTTAGTTGCAACCCTTAGCAGTTTCATCTTTCCTATATTATGTTCTACATCCGTTGGTAATGATGTGTAATTAGGGTTGACATTTATGGATAAGTAAGACCGACCTTGATAACATTTTATTTGCTTCATTTAATTGAAGTATTTTATTTCTTTTTCCACTTTTGATTAGGAATTTAGTTTCCTTTTCCTTTCTTCATTAGGAGATCTAGTTTCCTTTTCCTTTATTCATTTGGAGATTTAGTTCCTATAAATAGAAGAGACATTGTTATGTTTTTTTCATTCTTGCTTTGATTAATAACAGTCGATCTTTGGTTGCAACCCTTAGCAATTTCATCTTTCTAATATTACATTCTACATCACACTACATATCATTGTGATACTCATTATAAATGAGATGTGTCATTGATGATTTTTCATGGTATATGAGCGGGTTTGATCTGGGATCCTTATCTCTATCTTTATCTGCACTATTGTCGTCGTCCTTACCTTCTCCGTCGCCGCCGTGATCCATTCTGCTGCCATCGGAGAAACCTAGTGTCGTCTCCGCTCCTCTTTGCTATCCATACGCGCCACTATAGTGTTCAATTGTTATCCTCACGCGCCGCTACCTCCCACAAGGATTTTTACAAAAACTACTCTAGCGCTACTATTGTTATTGGTTTCAAAGTCTACTTGGCAAGTTGGACATTCGTGATTTTCATGCTCCAACTTGAGGAGAAGTGTAGGAGATATTTTGTGATATTTTCGACAATATTATGGTTTATCTTATGTGAATATCCTTTACGGAAATATGAAATAGTTCAAGAAATTGTTATATATAGTAGAATGTAATATGGAATAGTTATTATAGGTGTTAGTTTCCTTATAGAATTAGTTTCTTGTAGGTTAAATAATATATGGTAATTTAATATTCTATTTCCATTATAGTTTAGACCGTAACACTATATATCACTGTAATACTCATTATGAATTAGATGTATCATTGATGTGTTTTACATGGTATCAGAGGTGGTTCGATCTGAAATCCTTATTTTTAGTTGTATCTGTGCTGCCACCGCAACCCTTACCTTCTCCGTCATCATCGTGATCCATATCGTGCCACCGAAAGAGCCTAGCACCGCCACCACTTTGCTTTGTTATACATATGCACCACTACCGCGTTCATTTGTTATCCTCACGCGTCGCTGCTGCCCGTAATGATTTCAACAAATACTACTCTACTGTTGCTACTTCTATTGGTTTCAAAGTCTACTTGGCAAGTTGGGCATTCGGGATCTTCATGCTCCAACTTGAGGAGGAGTGTAGGAGATATTTTATGATATCTTCGACAATATCATGTCTTATCTTCTGTGAATATCCTTTAAGGAAATATTAAATACTTTAAGAAATAGTTATATATAATAGAAGGTAATATGAAATATTTATATGTGTTAGTTTTCTTATAGAATTAGTTTCTTGCATGTTAGTTAATATATGGTAATTTGATATTCTATTTCCATTATAGTTTTGACTATAACACTATATATCATTGTAATACTCATTATGAATGAGATGTGTCATTAATGTGATACCAATGCGCTATAATAAAGTTTTTCATATTTTACATAAGGCGAAGGGGGTTGGGTTTCAGGTGGCGGGGATGGTGGTTCTGGGCGGCGCAGATAACTATAGTGGGTGCATGGAGTGGCGGAGCGGTAGAGAGCGGTGAGGATAGGTGGTGGTGGGTCATTGAGTCGCCGACTTTGAGCTATGGTGGTGGTGGGATGTAGGTGGGGCTAGGGGTGGAGCACTGTGATGAGAGGTGGTGGTAGGGCTAAGGTGGAGCACGACGGGGAGAAGTGGTGGTGGGTTGTAGACAGAGCTAAACGAAACTAGGTTTTTATAGGGGAGTGGTGGTTATGGTGAGTTTTAGGTGGAGCGGAAAAGGAACTACGATGGTGGAGCGGCTGGGTGGCGGAGTAGGAAAAACTGAAGAGGAGGATTTTTTTTCTTGCTGACTAGGTTAGAGTTATATTAAAACTAGTCTACCTTTCTGTTCTATTTATTCTCTCCAATGTTAATCAGAATCATTATGGGAAATATTTTCTATTATGGTATCAGAGCAAACTTGGTCCAAAGCTTTCCAAACTTCCTAAAACATATTTTTTCGATCAGCCGCCATCATCCCTCCTTCTCCTTGGCTAATCGGCACCCCCCTTCATCTCCTTCAACGCAATTTTTTTTCTTTCATTGTGTCTGGAGAAAAACTCTCCTTTAACACCTTGCTTCACATGATGACGATTAAACTATCATCATCAAAGTACCTCTTGTGGAAGCATCGAATTGGCTATGTCCTCAAGCCACATAAGTTTTTCTGTTTTCTCGATGGATCCAAGCCTTGTCTACCACTCCCCTTTCCTCTCCATTCCTGAGGCTCTTCCCCCCTCACCTTTGCTTAGGCGGTCGGTGCCTCCCCTAGTGGTGGTGCCAAAATTGATCCCATAGTGGCCTATCAGAAAGCCAAGGCAAAATATGACCAATGGATTGATGAAAATCAACGTGTGTGCAGTCTCTTTTTCTTCTATCTCACACTAGAAGCATTGGAAAAAATCCCTAACCGTGCAGCTTCCAAAGAAATTTGTGACAGTCTCCAGGCCATTTATCATGACAGTAGTTCCTTGACCATCCTCCATCTTCATACCGACGCCCACGATATACGTAACAGCTCACGAAGTTCACCTAAAATTTAAGGAAATTTTTTAGCAGTTGTCTATGATGAGTTCTCCTGTTTCGAATGATGATTAGATTATATGGTTTTTAGCTACTATTGGTACTGAATTTAAAGATTTTTCTGCACCATTGATCAATTCTTCGCCTACTCCATTATATGCCGATGTTTTGTCATGTGCCAAAAACCACAAATCTTTTTTGAAGAATTCACAGGGACATTCATCCCCATCAATTGGACATGTGGCATCATAGCAGGTGAAAACCCCTCGACCTGCAGGAAATAGAACCATGAGCGGCAAAGGCGGCAACACGTACGGTTCATGCGCCACCAGGGGGTGACCATTTTGGAGGACGGCATGGCAGCAGGTCTGCTGGTCAGTTTTCAGCTGGGGTTGGTCATGGGCGGCCGCACTGTACCTGGTGTGGTCGTTCCAGTTATCATGCTATGATCTGTTATAAGATGCTTGCGCATACTAGTTCTCAGGCTCATTGTATAGAGTCTACTCACCTTGCTGAAAACTTTCAGTCGTCCCTGCATTTAGAGCCTTCCACTCACACCTCAAATTGGAACATTGATTCTGGTGCCACCAGTCATATGGCATCCTCAGCTTCTAGTTTGGAGACTGTGACTCCATATTCTTGTAATTCTTATGTCTCTGTTGGTAATGGAGCCTCTATTCGGATTTCTCATGTTGGTAACTCTAATATTTCTGATGATTTACGTCTATCTAATGTTCTGGTTGTTCCTGATATTACTAAGAATCTGTTGTCTACTAGTAAACCGACCAGAGATTTAAATGTTCTTGTCACTTTTGGTGATCAGAACTTTATTATCCAGAACAAAGTTTCCAAGGCAGTCGTGGGGCAGGGCCACGGTGAATGTGGTCTTTATGTTTTAGATAGAGGCGAGGCAACTCTATTTTTTCATTTACAGTAGAATAAAAGATGTGCATCTTACGAGCTTTGGCACGCTCGCTTAGGTCATGCACTGACGACAGTTATTTCCAGTATTCAAAAGCCAGGGTTACCTATTAGTTTTTTCATTGTTGCCTAAACCGCAAACCTGCGCCCCTTGTGTTATGGCGAAAGGTCAACAGTTGGCTTTTTTAGAACCATAAACGTGTTGCACATGTACTTGATTTGATTCACTGTGACTTGTGGGTCCCTCCCCTATTTTATCGTCGAATGGTTTCGTACTATGCCTTATTTTTGGATGATTTTTCTCTATTAACTTGACTTTTTCTACTTCGTCGTAAGTCAAATTTTATTGATGCTTATTTAAAGTTTGAGGCACTGGTTGAGAACTAATTTTCATCCAAAATTAAGGTTTTTCAGAGTGATGGTGGTACAAAGTTTTTGAACACTCGTCTACGATCTCATTTTGCCACTAAGGGCATTCACCGCCACATTTCGTGCCCTTACACTCCATAGCATAATGGGCGCACGGAGCGCAAACATAGACATGTTGCTGAAATGGGCCTCACGATGTTATTCCACTAGCACATGCCTATTTCTCACTGGGATGATGCTTTTGCTACGGTTGCTTATACGATCAGCCGATTACCTACTCATGTGCTTCAGGGTGCTTCTCTTTATGTGATTCTCTATGGCCGCGACCCTATATACACACATTTTCATCCACTTGGGTGTCAGGTTTTTCCATTTGTTTGACCTTATGCCGATCACAAGTTGGCTCCCCGCAGTATCCCTTGTGTTTTTATCAGCTATAGCTCTAAGTACAAAGATTCTCGGTGTCTTGACTCGTCTACAAGCAAAGTTTACATCACCTGCCATGCTCGTTTTGACGAGGCACACTTTCCTTTTTTCGGCTCCAGGCTCTCATTCGTCCATTCATGATGTTTCAACATTTATTGACCCTAATGGCGAGTTTGCTTCTCTTGTGCCCGTCTCAATCGTTCCTTCTTTGACTCCTTGCATCATCTGTTCCGATGATCCGAAACCTACTTCTCGGCCACCGACTTTTTCCACACCACTGGCGACCTTGCCTATCCCGTCCCCGATCAACTCGGTTGACTAGTTTTCAGTTAGGTCGGTACCTTTTTCTTCGGCTTCATCGGCTAATTCTACTCATATGGCCTCTCCTCACCGGCCTCGTACATATCGGATGGCTACCAGGTTGGCTACAAACGTTATATAACGCAGGGATTATTCAGATATTATTGCTCATGGTCTTAATACTTCCTTACTTGCTCAGTTTGAGTCCACAAATTATTGCACTGCCCTACAAGATCTGGCTTGGGTTTCTACCATGGATGATGAGATGGCAGCTCTTCGTGGTCAGCACCCTTGGGATTTGGTGCCTCGACCTTTGGACAATAACATTGTTGGGTTCCAATGGGTTTATAGGCTCAAGTATCGACCAAATGACACTATTAAGAATCACAAAGCTAGACTTGTGGCGCAGGGTTTCTCACATATTATGGGTTTTGACTTTGACCACACTTTCAGTCTCGTGGTCAAAGCCTCCACTATTTAGACAGTTCTCGTCATTGCTATGATGGGCTCCTGGCCACTTCATTAGCTAGATGTCAAGAATGCATTTCTTAATGGCGTTCTCGGTGCTCTAGTCTATATGAAGCAACCTGTTGGATATCAGGTTCCTGTTTATCCGGATTAGGTTTATCGCTTACGAAATGCCATTTATGGACTTTTCCCATCAGGCATGGTTCCAGCGCTTCAACACTTATTTAACTCAGCTTGGTTTTCAGTGCAACTCAACCGACACTTCATTGTTTGTTCTTTCGAGAGGGTCATTGTTACTGTATCTCTTAATATATTTAGACGTCATCATTCTTACAGGAAACAACTCGACTCTTCTTCAGCAGTTTGTTGATCACACACATCAAGAGTTTGCAATTAAGGATCTCGACGATATTCACTACTTTCTTGGCCTTGAAGTTTCACCTAATTCATCAGGTTTACTTCTTGGGCAAGTAAAGTATGCTCGAGACATTCTGACTCGTGCAGGGATGTCTGATGTTGCACTAGTCTCTACACAATTTGTGTCAGGTTCTCAATTCTACAGTTCAACCAGCCATCTGTTCAGGAATCCAGCTCTGTATTGATCACTAATCGGGGCTCTTCAATATCTTACCATCACTCGTCCAGACATGGCCTTCTCGGTCAACACGGTCAGCTAGTATCTCAGGACCCTAGAGATGATCATTTTGCTGCAGTTACATGGATTCTTCGTTATTTTCGAGGATCACTTTATTTTGGTGTCACTTTTCGTTCTGCCAGTTCTCCCGAGGTGCTAGCGTATTCTGATGTTTGACATTCCTCGTTATCTGGAGACTCATCGATCTACTTACGGATATGTTGTTTTTCTTGACAGGAATCTTGTTTCCTGGAGTGTCAAGAAACAACCACTATTTCTCAATCTAGAACCGAGTCTGAGTACAGTGATCTTGCTAACACAACTTCAGAGGTTGTTTGGCTGACTCACTTGCTTCGTGATCTTCGAGTTTTGTTGTCTAGTTCACCGTTGCTGTTATGTGACAACAGTATCGCTATCTTATTGGCTCATAATCCAGTGGCTCACAAGTAAAGGAAGCAATCGACATCGACTATGACTTTGTTTGAGAGTTAGTGGCCTCTGGAAAGTTGCGAGTTCTCATGTCCCTACTTCTCTTCAGGTTGCAGACATGTTCACTTGAAGGGCCTCTCATATCCGCTGTTCGAGTTCTTCATGTCCAAGCTGTGTGTCAGTGAGTATCCGACGCTTCGCTTGAGGAGGGTGTTAGAATAAGCCAAGTTGATGATTAGATAATATTTTATTCTTGTTTACTAGGCTAGAGTTATATTAGGGCTAGTCTACATTTGTACTCGATTTATTCTTTTCAGTGTTAATTATAATCATGAAAAATATTTTCTATCAAGAAGAAGGAATGAGGGGTAAAATGGTCTATAAATTTTCTACTTTAAACTTAGGGGTATTTATATCTTTTCATGTTTGGTCAATGACTGACTTTTTGAGCCAACGTCATAATTGAGCAAAATGATTATAATTGCACAATTCTATAAACATGTAGGGTTAATTTTACACTCTTAAATTTTATATGGTTATACCTGTATTTTCTTCATTTAATATGGTTATTTTTACACTTTTCCTAAATATTTTTAAAGACTCCTTTGCACAGTTAGAGAAACGTGGGTTCTATGAAAAGGGACTCACTCGTGCACAGAACGGTAAAACTTTTCGACTTCTAGGTCGTAGCAACAATGTTTTACAAACAAACATTGGTTTAAAGTTAGTGGTGTACGAATGAATTGACTCGTGCTTTCTGATGTTATTCATTTTTTAGAATTATTGCATTGATTGACTATAGGGATATATATCAATATAATGCTACCTAATTGGCTAAATATTATTATAACCCTAACTATATCAATATAATGCTACCTAAACCCTTATATAATTTTTAGTGCAAAAATAACTCTAACTAGTTAGTGTAATTGCCAATATAACCCTTAAACCTCATTTCAGGCATTGACTTTCCATTTTTCAGCGTTGACTGTATATAAAATGTCCAAAATACCCTTAGTGTTAAAATATGAATTTGAGTTGACAAATTTACCCTTATAGTTCGTCGGACCGCCGCCGACCGCCACTGGACCACCGTCGAACCGCTGTTGCACCGCCACCATAACAAGTAGAGTTATATCAGCACATTATGAAAATTGATAGGGTTATATCAGAACATTCCTAAAACTTATAGGGTTATATGAGCAAATTCGTAAAAAATGTAAGGTTATATTAGTACATATTATAAAAGTTAAGCGTGTAGTACTCGGCTAGCCTTAACGGGTAGGGGTGTTCATGGGTCGAGACGGGTCAGGTCGGGTTAAAATTCTCATAGTTTAGGGTCGGGTCAGGGGCATGTGGGACTGGATCATGAATCGACCCAAATCAACCCAAATCAACCAAAATCATACAAAAAATAGTAATAAAATATATTATTTTTAAATGTGATAATATTTAAATAATAAATAAAATTGTGATTTATTGTTATATAGTTTAAAATAAGAATATTACATTATATATTATTCACTCAATAAATAAAAATACATTTATTTTTATTTTACCTAATTTTAATACTTTTAATATTTCATTTAAAAATATAATTTTACTAAAATTTATTTATACAATTATGAATATATATTTCATTTATTAATAAATATATTATTTATAATTAATTATAGTTTTGCAAAAATTATTTTTAGTTTTATAAGAAAAAATCAAGAATTTTAAAGTTGTTTACGAATTAAATTATTGGTGGGTATGTTGTATTAAACAATTTTTAATGATTTTTTAAGAAAATGCGGTAAAATTGTAAATGGATCAAAATGGATCGATTTGGATCAAAATTCGAACTGACCCGTTTTGACCCGACCCATTTCGACCTGATCCACTCGACCCAAATGAGACGTTGACCCGGCTCAACCCATAAGGACGGGGTTAAAATGGGTTGGTTTGGGTCGGGCCGGACAATTTGAATACCTCTATTAATGGGCGACCACATGATCATATACACCATTACACATTATAACATCTTATGCACCATAAAATTCGACACCATAACACATCATTCATATTAAACAACATTAATATGTATTATCATTTCAAAACTCATCAACGTTAAAAACTCTAGGTCGAAAAACACAATAAAATAACTACCACACACAACACCAAATTTCATCCAACCATCAATGCAGACTAAACACAACAAAATAAACAAAATATCACCAAACCTCATATAATCTATAGTATGAGGTGATATAATCCTACACTTTTTGTAAATGTGCTGATATAACCCTATCAGTTTTCATAATGTGTTGATATAACTCTACATGTTACGGCGGTGGTGCAGCAGTAGTTCGGCAGGAGTCCGGTGACAATATTTGGGTATTAATGACTAAGGGTAATAAAGTCATTTCCTATTTTTCTAGTATTTTTATTTTTTCATAAGGGCAAAAATGCAGTTTTACAAAATTGCGGCTAAAAGTTTTTGGAGAGAGTTATATTGGCAATTATACTTATTATCTAGGGTTATATTGGCACTTTCAAACATTGAAATGTTATATCGACACTTATTTCAATTAGGTATGGTTATAAAATCACTTTTCTCTCTTGATTTTATGGTAAAAGTGTAATTGATCAAACTAGTATTTAACAAACAAAACTGATTCCATCATTTTGTTTATTATAACAACTTGACTGATAAAAGATTTTTTTTTAAAGATTTTGGAAAAGATCGTTTATCCATAGTCATATGAAAAATGGGGTTGAATTAGAATTGTAGAAAGGTAAAAGGTTTTAGTTGCAATATTAAAAATTTATTGTGCAACATACAATAGTTATAAGTTTATGACTCGATTAATGCAACAAAAAAAATTTACCTTAATATTTTCTAATTTTCAGCTTGAATTTTGATTTTATTATAATTTATGGAAAGATCGACTCTAAAAGATATTCGGGAACATCAATTATAATAAAGTAAGCATCTTATCAAGTAATGTATTTGAATTTTACGTTAAAAACTAATTATTCTACTACTGTAATATCGTTATAATGGAATAAATAAAATTGTAGCAGGGTAAGGGTGGTGGAGATGAAGGTTAAAGAGGGAGGAAGAAAAACAGTAAAATTGTTAATTGTTCCTACAAAATTTGATTTTGGTAAAATGTTATAATTAGAATAATTCACCCTCTAAAAATAAATTTGCTAAAATATTAGAGTAATTGGCAGAGAAGAACATATCATGCATCATTATCACTATACTAAACATAGATTTAGAGCATGACTTAGTATTCTAATAGTCGTGAGTTCAAATTCAGTCAATCGCAATGTAAAATGTAAAATAGTTTTTTTTAAAGTACAAGACAAATACCTCACATTCATAACCTCATCATTCTGACATTACAACTTGATGGGAATATAAATCACAATATTTAAAAGTTAAATACTTCTATTAAAGAATTTCTCACGCACCAAAAAATATATCACTAAAAAACTGTTTTGTCCCAAGTATTTTGCAACGCAAATAATGCGTGGCGCTCAATTCCTTTTTCCAGGTCAACAAACAAGACCTCAATCTAGAAGCAAACAAGGGTTGTTTCTTTCTACAAGTCCCATTCCTACACTGAAAAGGTCAAACTAGCTTAGTGTTCCAGTCTTATTTTGGCAGCTGACTTTTCAACCGTCAGTTCCATGTTCTCACTCTATACCTCTTCACAAATAGCTTAATGATTGAACAGTTAATATAGATTCGGCAAAATGCAAACACAAAAGCAAGAACGGTAGAAAGCAGAGAATGCTACAAATTGTCTATGTATAAAAAACACTAATCTTCAAGATTTCTAAATTGATCACAAGGACAGAATCCAGAATAAAGGGACAAATGCATGTCCCTCTAATTCGGGTGCATTTGAAATTCTTGCAATAGTAATAACATTAACAACGAGTTATTCAAACTATTAGCATACGGTATCTCAGCAACATCGCATCCATGCCGGACAACAATTAGCGCAACTAAACCAACTGGCCGTCCCGGCAACTGGATCCACCGGAGTAGGTGTCTCGGTTTTCTCTGGTTTTGGTGACCCATGACGGTGTGCCTCCGGCGTGTGAGGTCTTTCAGCGGGTGTTTTTATCGAACCCCCTTTCGCTCCATCCATCCCTAAAAGCCTGCAAATCACGTGAAAAACAGTGTTACAAACACAACTCTTGTAAACACAACATTACAAACAAGACTTTCAAACCAGCATTACAAACAGAACTCTTACAAAAACAACGCTTCAATATTACAAACACGACTCTTCTGAACGTAAAAAAGAAAAGGAAGAAAGAGCTTACACAGGGAAGGCGAAGGAGTCGCTGCTTTTCGCGCTCTCATTGGAAACACGAGGAGCCTTTCCATCTGCTACAGGTGATGAATTCGACAGACGAACA
>JAULKM010000009.1:10891808-10903842 GCA_032355605.1 Rubia tinctorum
ATAATAACGACAAATAAAAAGTTGATATTTAGAAACTACTTATTACGACGAATTGAACAATATCATATACGATAATACTATTGTTAATAAATCTATTTAAATATGTGATCAAAATTTAATAGAAAATAATGTCAAAAAAGGTAGAAGTGCAAATAGAGGTGTGACGAATATGTGTGACAAAGAGATTACATAAAATATGAGCACTCAAACGGCACATTTACTACATTAAAGGAGCTACATGTGTTTTTCATTGTAGCATTCGCTGTGTATGGTTGGCCTAGGGCCAATGCAATGCCTGTCTTTTATGACTTTTAACATTGGACCCATGTTCTATGGACAGCTTATCATCATAATATTCAATCATCATGTTCCCTTGTATAAATGCAAAAAACTTGTCCACATTTTTCCTTACCACTTTCAACAAAACAAATTGGATTGGGAAAAATGGGCAACACTCAATCTCTATCCTCAATTTTCCAATCAAACAAGCAAGCCAAATCCTTGCCCATTGATACCATCTTCAAGTTCCCCTCTCCCATTCCCAATTGGACATCTTCTGGTAAGAACACGCACAAACTTGTTGATCTAATATATTTTTTTTAACAAATTGCAAGTTTAATGGTTGGATTTATACATGAATGCTATTGCTACTACTTGTTGCAGAAGAAGGTGGATTTGGAAGTGGCTATTTTGATCTAGGAGGACTCCAAGTGCACAAAATCTCAACTTTTAACAAGATTTGGAGCACTCAAAAAGGGGGACCTGGAAACCTTGGTGCCACATTCTTTGAGCCCTCACAAATCCCAGATGGATTCTTCATGCTCGGTTGCTACGCTCAACCAAACAACCAGAAACTATTCGGATGGACACTCGTCGCGAAAGAGATGGAATCAAGCACCGAAATCCTCAAGAAACCAACTGATTACACTCTAGTTTGGAGCAGCAAGTCCGCCAAGTCGAGTTCAAACTCGACCCAAGATGGTTACATATGGATACCATTCGCCCCTGATGGCTACAAACCGGTCGGTCACGTTGTCACCACCACCCCCGAGAAGCCCTCCGTCGATCAAGTCAGGTGCGTACTCGCGGAATTCACCGACGAACTCGAGCCTGAAACCTGGATTTGGGGACCGGACAAAACAAGCACCGCCAGTAAGTTCAACGTGTACAGCTCCCGGCCCCGTGTTAGAGGGGTACGAGCACAAGGAGTTTCCGTCAATGCATTCATGGTCGAAAATGGATCAATCGCTTGCTTGAAGAACAAGAATTTCAGCAGCTTTTCCTCCATGCCGAATCTGACCCAAATCCAGGGACTTTTCCAGGCGTATTCTCCCCTGATTTACTTCCACCCCGAAGAAAAGTATCTCCCCTCATCAGTAAACTGGTATTTCGCCAACGGAACATTACTCTACACGAAAGGCGATGAATCAAACCCCGTACCAATCGAAATCAACGGCGCCAATCTTCCTCAGGAGGGATCAAACGACGGCGCATACTGGATCGACCTCCCAGCCGACGAGAATTCCCGGGAGTCAGTCAAGAAAGGTGATCTACAAAGCGCTGAGAGTTATCTCCACATCAAGCCGATGCTCGGCGCAACCTTCACCGACATCGTGGTGTGGATCTTCTACCCATTCAACGGCCCCGGAACAGCCAAACTGGGATTAATCGACATCCCGTTAGGCCGAATAGGCGAACACATTGCGGATTGGGAGCATTTGACGCTGAGAATCAGCAATTTCGATGGAATGCTACACAGAGTATACTTCTCGCAGCACAGTAAAGGGCAATGGATGGATCCACCATTGCTGGAGCTCTACAACGGATCCACGAACAAAGCGGTGGCGTACTCGGCGTTGAACGGGCACCCGAACTACCCCGAACCGGGCCTGGTTCTGCAGGGATCCGGATCGGTCGGGATCAGAAACGATGCAGCTAAGAGTGACAAGTTTTTGGACACTGGAGCGAGGTATTCGATCGTTTCCGGCGAGTATTTGGGGTCCGACGTTGTTACGCCGCCGTGGGTGAGGTATCTCCGGCACTGGGGCCCCACAATTGCGTATGATTCCGATGCAGAAGCTAAGAGAGTGGAAGCTCTGTTGAAGTCGGCGAATCTGAAATCTTCGTTTCAGAAATTGGTCAAAGTGCTGCCCAAGGAATTTTACGGGGAAGAAGGCCCTACTGGTCCCAGGGTGAAATCTACTTGGGATGAGGACGAAAGGACTTGATCAATTGCAGCGTTCTGGAGCCCCACCACTACCAGTGTTACCTTTTTTCACTGTATCATTGTTGCATGTTTATTACATTTGTAAATTCGTGTTGCCGACTGATGACAAATGCAACAATATCGTATCATATTTTTTTATATACTCCCTCCGTGCTATCTATATTTGCACAGCAATCATTATCACGCTCTTAAACAAATATGTTTGACCGTTAATATATATACGTACGTATAATAACGGGGAATAAAATGTTGTTATTTAAAAACTACACGTTACGACGAGTTCAACAACATCGTATATCATAATGTTGTTGTTCGTGTATTTATGCAAATATGTGGTTAAATTTTAATAGACAATAATGTTAAAAAGACAAGAGCTCAAATAGAGTTGGGACAGGGGAAGTTATATTTTATATATCATAATTATAAATTATTAAGAAGCCAGACATGCATTATATCGTTAAAATATACGCATTAGTCATCACCATTACATTACATTTAAATAAAATAAAATAAAATAAAAATAATCTAATCTAATCTAATGATGCATGATGATGATGGTTGGTGACTTGGCGTGTATATATTGATATGATTGTTGCTTGTTAGCATATTCCCTCGACATTGTGAGTAATCGTTGTTCACACTTCATTATTTCACTTTATGTCACTATTTATTACCCAATTTTAATTACATATTTAAATAAATATATAAATAATAATACTATCGTATGTGATATTGATGGATTCTTCAAAACAAGTAGTTTTTCAAAAGTAACTTTTTGTTTACCGTTGTTATACATAGTTAAAAATACTAATGATTAGACAAATTTTTTAATGAGCGTGAAAAATATTCGGTTCAATTTCAAATGAGACGGAGGGAGTATGTGCTTTTCTGTCTAAGGTCGGTTGTCATTTTGAGCTTATGCTAATTTGATTTTATTATCAATCATAGAATTTGCTTTCATTCAGCAGAACAAACTGCATTAATTGGTGATCAACAAATGGGAATCACAATCAACAAAAGGTCACACACAGTATGTGGATCTTTTCCGTGATTTTGAATTGAACTACTCTATAGGTTTTTTTATATTAACATCCTTTCCTTTTTAGATGATTTTTTTAATATTGATACTTGTCTTTTTTGATAAATACTAGATTGTTTTCATCCACACAATTTACTTTTTACTCTCCCTATACAATCTCTTCACTTTTTTTTTTAAGTATGTCATTTCTTTGGTGCCAATATAAGGCAACCAGAGGGTGTATCTTTTCCTAGGAATGTTATTAAACGCCATATGAAATGTATCATAATTCTAATATTTAGATAGCAACTTCATGTAAATGGGTTTATCCCATAAAATCATTTGCTAAAATGGAGTTTAATAGAAAATGGCCGATAACCCTATAAACTCAATCTTATAAAAATATATTTCAAGAATAATTGCTCTGCTTCAAGTATTCTTCTGATTTTTCACCATACGCAAAGAACAACATTAAAAACAAACATTCATTGGAAGGCATGTCTTTAAAATTGAAGTATATACGATTCTCCCAAATATCGATTTTGCTCGGTTCGTTCATTCCTTATGGTTTTATAATACAAGGAAGGTTAAATTTCAAGGTATTTTGAAGTTCCATCATAAAATCAATTAGTACTAAGTGGATGTGACACTAGTAAAGAGCCTTCTATTAAATGCGGCATTGCAAGGTGGTTTTGAAAGATTTGCCTATAACCACCTTGCATAACAACTTCCGAACTCGAAACGTTGGATTCGAATCCCGCCTTTGAGGTTAAAGGAGGTTAAATCACAATGGAAGACGGTTTTGGCATAACCGCCTTTAATTAGATCTAATTGAAGTCGGTTTAGGGTAGAACAACCTTTAATTAGCCCTAATTATAGGCAGTTAAGCATAAATGCCTTTAAAAACAAATGTTTTCGAGTTCGAAATGCACATCCGATCATACTTCCGAGCTTGTAAAGTGCTCTTCGTTCTATGTACAAAGAGCATATTTATTTTCCAAGTTCAGATTATTTTCAAGTCTCATTTACAAACTCAGAAATAAGTCTGGTCAGCATTTAATTTAAGAAAACAATTTCCGAGTTCGGAAATGAAGCAGCATATATAAAAAATATGTGGCCCTAGCATTTAATGCTCATAAACCCTAAAATTTTGAAGAAAAATATTCATTCTCTTACCATTCCATTACACAGTGATTGTATATGCTTTCAATTGCCATTGGAGAACGTTAGTTTTTATCTAAATTATGTACTTGAAAATTTAGTTAATATTAAGGGGTGATATATTTAAGTTTTTAGTATGTAAATTTTTATGTTCAGTTAGGGCTTGAGAGTAGTTGGGGTTATGATTGTTGTTGGTTGAATCCTAATGGGTTGCATTGCAATTGAATTTTAGGATAATGGATCGAAATCAACTCATTGGTAATGATCTTAGAAAATCACCCAAGTACATGCCATTGGTTGAATAATTTATTTCGTTAGCATTTGAAGATGCTTCTAAAAGAGGTTCGGTGCGAGCAAGACGCCCGTGTAAGGATTGTAGAAATGATGTGTTTTTAGTGAGGAAGAAGTTCTAGGAACATCTAATAAGGAGGGGGGGGGGGTTCCAAACAAGCTACACTCATTGGGTATGGCACGGGGAAGTTGGGGAGTTCTCTAAGACGATTGATGTTGAGAAAACGCTGGGGCGATGAATTAGATTGCAATGTGAAATTTGATGAGATGGTGGAAGATATTGCAAGGGAGTTTGAAGGTAAACTGGAGTCGTTACAGGCATTGATTAACGACAAAGGGACACTTTTGTGCCACGGTACAAAAAGCTCAGTTTTGAGTGCGACTTTGGGGATGATGAACTTGAAGGAAAATTTTAGATGGAATGACAAGTCGATGATTGAGGCTCTTGAGTTGTTCAGGGATTTTCTTCCGGAAGGTAACCTAATGCCTGATAAGTTGTATGCTGTCGCATAGGAAATACCTAACGCTACAATCAATAGAGTCAACGAAGGGGTAATCTACATTTAAGGCCACTTTTCCCCATGATATACATCATCTAAAGTACCTCGACATCCTCCGGGCAAACACTTTCAGGGTTCAAATAAGGGCATTCCAATAATTTATTAATCGTCCAAGGGCTAATTTGGATGTCAAACCCACCCACTCTAGTCTCGTAGTCCCATTCGTAATTTCCTGCAATTTTGCATAAAATTGACATGTTAAATCAAAGTAGGCACTTTTGTTACATGAAAGCAACCTTTCTACATGTTGTTCGCTGAATTTTGAAAGTGAATCAGCTAATGCAATGGCAAGGTATTGACTAAAATCCATAATATAACAATCTAGAAGTTTCACCTTATCACGTAAAACCTCATATCGAGTTTTAGCGGATTGTGAGACAAACCTTCTTTCATCGGTGCGGGCTAAGGATTGACCGGTTGATCAATACTTAGAAATTCCTTGGCTTTCTCCTCCCCTTTCCATGATTTATGTGGATTTTCCTAGAAAATTGGTGATGGTTGGTTGGTTCCGAGTTCGAAATGTGCAGCCTAGGGTTGGTTGATTTGGGGATTGAGCTGAAAAATGCTCAATTGCCCCATTTTTTGTATAATGCTTTATTTCTGAGTTTGGAAGTTAAATTTGTGTCAATGTAAAATAGAAACGAATTGCTTCAAAGTTCAGAACAATTTATTTGGTAAATGTTAATGTTCACTTAGTTGGACCCGTGCTGCTCTAGAAATGACACACGAGCAGGAAATGAAGTTTCCAAGTTCGAAAACTAAATCCGCTCTTATGGTCAAAATGACAAGACGATGTTCCGAGATAAAAAATGCATCCGGTCTGTGAAATCAAAGGAAGGACGAGCTTCAGAACTCAGAAGCTTGTTCGGTCTTTTGGTCATTTTTTCACTGCACCTATAAATGTTTGACGACTTGACATGTTATTAGAGCTATTATCCGGGAACAATATATTCACGGAATCAAGTCCAACATAATATAGATTATGAAAACAAGGACATGAACATGAATCCATCAATTATTACGAAAATATTAAATCCAAGAATTCATACCAAATTATAAAATTAAACAAATCTTGAAGACACTAAAGTTAACACATCCAATTCAAAACAACTTGTCTACTTATCCAAATTCATGAATTATAACTATTACACCTCCTCGAACATATCTTCAATGTCCAGGTCGATCACATTCTCTCCCACCTCATCTTCTACTACCTCATCGGTTTGGCCCTCCACCCCCGCTTTGGCCCCGAGAGTTTGTTCTCCACATCTGGAGGTATTCGCTTGAACCTCGGTAGCTTCACCCTTGTCATCACCATCATCGTCGCTCTCGGAGAATATCGGCTTGAAGTTCGGTGGCACCTCATCGTCACTCAATTCAAGGGTTAGGCCTTGGGATTCCAAGAACGACACATGCTGTGAATGCACTCAGTCCAACATGTTGTGGGTCTCAATCATGTCCGTCCGAAGACAGTCAAAATATTTGGCAAGCCTTGCCTTCCATCCATCCCGGGATCTTATCAATTGGCAACATTAAAATAAATATTAATAAAATAATTATAATCATGTAATATTGTAATTGTAAATTTAATCCCGGTGTAAAGTCCGGAATTATTGAGTTGGAAATTTATGGAAATTATGGAAGGCTGTGTTGTAATATAAACTATGGAATTTCTTGCTAGAAAAAGTAATGTGAGAAGATATATTTCCTTCGGTTGTGTTTTGATTGCAGAATATATCAATTTCTATATTTATGGGATTAGATTAGCTTTATGGAATATGATTGATATGGTATATTCGGTTATGGTGAAGATATGGGTGAAATATTTAAAATTCATTACTTCAAGGGATTAGATTAAGGAATTCTTATCTCTAAGGGATTTGATTGAATATTCTATGGAGATGGAATTCTATGCGCCTAGGATACTGAAGAGGTGAAATCAGAGATATAAAATATTGAGAACATAGGGACTGTGTTATTCACGAAATTAATAGAAGAAAATTTGTACGCAGATTTTGGTTTATGAATAGCCAAGAGTTTAGTTTATATTCCAACATGATCAATACTCTATTGATCTAAGTTCAGAATAGAAAGCCTTAATTCCTCGGGAGGAGGAGATCCAGCGTCGATGAGTATCGAGGTCAGAGGGAGTCTGATCAAGGCGGATCGGTAGCAAGGGGAGCTTACAAAATCCACATGTTGTAATGATAGAAGATAAGTATAGTTGTGTCTATTGTACTATCTTGTTCTGATTAGTGAATTTATTCAAAACTAGGTCAGACCCCGCAGATGTATGTGACTTTACACCGAACAGCGTAACCAAGTCCGTGTGTTCTTGTTTTACAATTTTGTTTCACACTTGGTTAATTAGGTTGTGTTGGAACATGGTAATAGTTGGTAAATTATTTAGGTAAAACCAAAATTTCACTCGGGATCCAGAGTAATTATACAAATAAATGCATAAAATGTTCATGTTTATACTTACGGGAGCTCGAATCCTCGACACTATCTAGGGTCGCCTCGCGAGCCCTCTTGACATTATTTGCTGCTTGACCGGATACTGGCCTATACTCCCACTTGTTGTCGGGGCCCAGTCTTAGTTGTTTGTGCTGGAACCACCCTTTAATATAATACTCCTTACGCATAAGCCGGGCTTGGGGCTGAACTCCCGCCTTCTTCAACATAGCTGTGATTAGACCACCATATAGTAGGTCTTTCTTCTTAGTGTCTACAGCTTTGAGCATGAATGACAATGTGGCGTATGTGGGGTTTATCCTTACCCCCTCTATCACATAATAAAAGAGCATTAGATTCACGATTGTCAGCTCGCATGTGTGGCCGCTCGTCAGCAACACGTTCAAACAAATCTACTCATAAATTAGACGCACCTCAATAGTCAACAAGCTATTGTCATAGCATTTCGTTTGACCTTAGGTAGCCTATACTCTCTGAAAATATTTTGTTTCCATCGAAACATGACAAACTTGGGTGGAGTCGGTAATGGAGGGCCAAGATTGGGTGTGGTATATCTCTCTAGGGGGTTATTTGGATCATTGGGTCTCAACTTTTCGGGTGAGATGTAAGGGCAACCTATGGCTTCATTAATTGAGTACTTGGTCATAGAAAGATATTTTCCATTAACCCTCATCATATCCCTATTGTTACTAGACTGGCCCAAATTGGCATAAAATTGTATAACTTCGTCAGTATAAACGGGCTCGGTCATACACATGATATTCTCTAAATGCACAGTCTTAAACCACGATAAGAGATATTCAAGCTCTAAATCAGCAACATCGCTAGCTAAAATAGCCTTACAATTTTTAGCCTATCTCTTCGAGAAAGCAACATACCTCTGTTCTGCAGTTGCGTTGAAGAATTTTTGAAATAGATTGATCTCCGTGATCGGCCTATGACTCTGCTCACTTGCCCTTGACTTGTTTACCAAGATTTTGTGACTCATTCTCAAGAATTTGGGTTTGAGAGGAATTTTGGTGAATGTCTCTCTAGGGTTTAGGGTTAGATGGTATATCATTTGGGGAAAAACTGAACATGCCCTTTAATATATTTTTTTGTATTTAATACCATATCTAAGCTTGGAAGTGGTTCTATTCTTACAAACCGAAGGAATGACTAGTTTACGAACTCGGAAAGAGATCCTATTGCATTTTTGAGTTTGGAATCGCCTCCAAACGGGAAAAAGAAAAAGGCCATAGGGGGTTTAACAACGGGCGTTTAATTCCCATTTGAAACCCCTGCAAATTTCACACTATTTTTCAACACCAAAACCGTTACAAACCCTCTTCTAAATTCCATCTCATCTCCAATCACACATTTGATGAACCCTTGATTTTAGGTATGTGTTCATCATTTATTTCATGTTCTTCACTATTCATTTCCAATTTCTAAACACAGTTCGTGGATTTCTCACAAGATTTGTTCTTCTTAGTTGAACAAGGTATGATTGAGGATATCATGTAATTTTTTTTGAAGAAAGTTTTAGTCCTATATTATTTTGTGAGCTTGGGTTTGTGTTTTGAAAAACAATTGGGAGCTAATGTTTTGTGTTAGTCCCACCTAAATTTTGATTGTTTTGAGATGTTTATAGTGTGGGCTATGTTTATCCATTCCAATGGTGTATTAAATTAGGATTTTGATTTATTCATGGTTGGTTTATGATGAAATGTTGGATTTGAATAGAAACAATATGTGTAGTTCTTGGAGTTTTGAACGACAATGGTAAATATTTGATTAAATGGAAGGTTATTTGTAGTGCTTTTGATATAGTATTAGTTTGGTAATTTTTTTATTTCATAGCGTTACAAATGTTAAAGAAAAGGATGAGGGATGATTTTCCACTACCATGAAATGAAAATAAACCAACACCGGACCAAGGTTTGGATGAGGATGAGGGATCCGAAGATGAAAAAATAGCACGAACTCATTGTAGAACTTTAGAATCTCGAATGGCTAGGAAGGAGTTAACACATTTGATATTCAACAACTCGAGCAAGTGTTTGTTGGCCCAATGAGCTAAATGGCCAAGTTAGGTAGCAAAGGTTGGCAGGTCGAGTGTTGACATCCGCTACGATAGTTGTTATTATGTCTCAAAAGACCAAAAGGACACTTTGTGGATAGAGTGCAAGGTAGCATTATTGATGCGTTATTCCATGCATTAGAGACCATTTGACATAGAAGCATCGTACATGGGTTATTTGAGGAAGAAGAAAATGTTAATGATGTCCAAGAGTTGGAATGAATATAAATACACTTTGTCAAAAGATAACTTTTTGAGCGATAAGAGAGTTGATCGTCTATGACTCACTTACACTCACATTGTACCATAGAGTTGGGAGATCCATAAGAGAAGAGACTTGCAAAATAGCCTCAACTTAATAGAAATTAATATCTATTTTTTTACAGCGTTTGAGTTCCAAGTCAGTAGTCATGAAATAACACTCTAAACGTCTTAATTAGGGTACTAGGGCATAAAAACAATGCAATGCCACGGAGAATAACCATACCAATTGAGTCGTGGGGGTATGGATTGGCGGCCATCGAGCTAGTGAAAGAGCATCTCAAAAGAGATGTTAAGATTGCAATCGATGGAGGGATGATCGAAGAAGAGACTAGGGCATCGATTCAACTGATTAATGTGGATGACATTGATAGGTGCGATCTTTTCTTGAAAGAGAGACAGAACAAAAACGTTGTTTATCTCAAGAACGAAGAAAAAGAAATTGTGGAACTAGTTGTAAGTAATGCTTAGGCCTCCATATTACATACTAACTTTGTTTTTAACTTGGTTTATTGGGATATTCAATTGCTAACTAACACACTCATTTATTTTTTAATGTCAAGGAGAACTTGAAAAATGATCAAGTGCAAAGGCAATTTATTCCAACGGATAAGCACGACATCCTTTATGAAGCTACGGAGAAACCCGACCACCCGAGCCATGTTATAGGTTCGGGTGATTTCTTGACCCAACGAGAGGCGTTTGACATTGTACGGTCCTACGAACGTGCGAACCATAAAAAATACACCCATTGAAAAAACAAGCGCTAATCCAAGAAAAACATACTAAACAACAAGAAATTCTAATATGAAAGTTGGTGCAACAAACCTGGCTAGTTCTTCCAGAAAATTTAAATGATTTGAATTGTTCAAACCCGACAATATTGACAATGTCATCCTTGCAAGTAAGAAAAAGATATATATTTTATTCGTATTTAAGAGTGAACTTGGATATTAGTTTATTATTTAACATATATTTTTGTATGGATTTAGAAGTCATATCCGTGTGAGCTTTACATTGATCAAGACATAGAGGGTAGGCCACTCCTAATAGCTGATGAAGTATTACATGAGTTAATGAGACATCATTACTCCGTACCTATTACAGATGGATTTTCTAGGGTTTCGTTGGAAAATTCATTGGTGTTGGATGCCCCTTTGCCAATACTGGACGGAGAATACAAGAAAGTTGGGCCCGCATTGAGAATATTCCTTCTTTGGCCATGACAACTTATATACGCCGATCCTGTGAATGATTGACACTTGAAGGAAACAAGGGCGACATCTCCTAAAGTAGTGAAAGCAACACCAAAAGTGGTCAAAGCCCCACCCAAGGCGGGCCAAACTAAATCAACTAAGTTTAGACCCCCAGTCTCTAAACCAACTAAGCTTAGACCCCCCGTCTCTAGGGCACATGTTCATCGATAATCACCTCACTTCATATGGGTGCTATACAACTGGTATCGAAACTCCACATATTCATTCTTAGGAAATGAATACGTACGTATTTGGATGCAAAAGTGAAATCATTGCCTTTTGGAGTGATTTCGAGAATATATGTAGATGTGATTTCATAATATTATCCAAATTTCAATATTTACTAATCTGAAAACCCAAAAATCTTCTACCCTTGTTTTTTTATCTTCGAAAAGTTTTTGGAACAATTAAAGCCTATATAAAACTTGGAAAAATAAACTGCGACAACTTCCTCTTGATTCAATTGAACTTCGAGGTAACCAAGATTGTAAGGATCAATAATATGACACTATATATGGAGAACGACACAAAAGACTCTTTTTTATATGTGTAATCAGAATCAAACAACAATTCAAGATTACCGAATCAAAGAATGAAAAAACAATTAGGATTATGAGCATGCAATAATTTTTCAGAAGAGTTGACAAAAAATATCACAAGCACATAAACTATATAAGTTACCTAGATCTATGAAACTGACTGGGAAGGTGAAAACGGATAATA
>JAULKM010000009.1:10906749-10917933 GCA_032355605.1 Rubia tinctorum
CAGCCACCACCAACTCTCGTCCCCCACCACCCTCCCCTAACCTTTTACACCATCCCGCCAGTCACTACCCCTAATCCAAAACTAGTGCCATCGCTTCGCCGCTCCTCGCAGCCACCCGAAAACCCTATCCCGCCGCTCTATCGCCACCTCCCCTAATCCAAAACTAGCTTCGTCGCTCTGCCGCTCCCCTAACCCAAAACTAGCTTCGTCACCTCCCCTAACCCAAAACTAGCTATGTCGTTCCGCCGCTCCCCCACAGCCCCCTGAAAACCCTATCCTGCCGCTCCATCGCCACCAACAAAATTATACTCAGAAAAAAGATGTTGAATCCAATCAGCCCCATTCCGAATCAGGCTCCAGTCTATCTTTATGAATCGTCGAATCGGGTTTGAAAGCAGGGGTGGTGAGGTGGTGGAATTGGAAAGAGGAGAAGGCGCTGGTGGAGGAGGGATTTTGGGAGGCGACGGTGGTGGGAGAGAGGAGTGGTGGAGCCGGGAGGGATTTTGGACGGCAGAAAAAATCTGTGAAGAAAGAATGGGAAGAGATCTAGGAAGAAAAAAATGGTAAAAGGAAGAAATGATGGAGGGTAAAACTGTCTTTTACCTTTTATTTTTTATTTTTGCACCAGAAAGGTAAAATGGTCATTTCTACGATTTCAAGCCAATTTGACCGTTGACATTTTGGTCAACGAAATCCAGGGTTATTTCTGCACTTTTAGATTTTACAAGGTCATTCCTGCACTTTCGACCAAATATAGGGTTAAAAATGCACTTTTTTATTTTTATTTTTGAAAGTTACATACAAGCAGTCAAATTACATATAAACATCCTACTATAAGACAAAACTAAGAGACACTACTATTGAATCTATTGAAATCCAGTCGAGCCAGAAACTCCTCCTAAGAACACCCAAACGCTGCACCACCAACGAATCACTGCCACCAAAGCCAGCCACGATCTCATTGTCATCAACCACCTGCAGGTTGGGAAACCACAGCGAGACCACCAATATGGTCTTGTAACGCCAAAACTCTGAATATATTGAAATCCACTCGAGGCTGAAACTCCTCCTAAGAATAACAAAATGATGCACCATGAACAAACCATTGCCACTAGAGCCAGCCAGATCTCACTGTCATCAACCACATGCAAGTTGGGAAACAATAGTGAAACCACCTACATGGTTCTATAATGCCAAAACGCTGAAGATATAGAAATAAAGTCGAGGTTGAAACTCCTCCTAAGAATATCAAAACACTGCACCATGATCAAACCATTGCCACTAGAGCCAGCCAGATCTCACTGTCATCGACCACATGCAAGTTGGGAAACAATAGCGGAACCACCTACATGGTCCTATAATGCCAAAACTCTGAAGATATAGAAATAAAGTCGAGGCTGAAACTTCTCCTAAGAACATCAAAACGCTGCACCATCAGCGAACCATTGCCACTGGAGCCAACCACGATCTCACCATCATCGACCACCTGCAGGTTGGGAAACCACAGGGGGGCACCGACTCAGTCTTATAACGTTGGGTAATCTCTATCAAGAAATTGCTCTAATATTCACAGTTTTTTTACAGGGATGTGGTTAGAACCCTAGACCTCTGTGTTATAAAGAGTATGGATACCACTGAACCAAGGCCCAATTTACTACATGGTTAGTATTTATACTAACAAACGGATTGCCTTTTACATTGAAACTTCTTACATTACTACTTGTCATTGATGCTTCTGTATCATTCATGCTAAAGTTTCAATTCATTCATGTACATTCACTCTTTTCTTTAATGTTTCATAACACCCCCCTTGAATGTACATTTTTAAATAATGTTTAGTCAAAAGCCTTACTAGGAAAATCTCGGGTAGAATAAAACCTAGTGAAGGAAAAAGAGTACATTTTCCATTGAAACACACAACCTCATTGAAAACCTTACCATGATAACCCAGTAGGAAAAACCATGGTTAATGGAAAAAGAGTACAATGTATAGCTTCCCCTCTTGAGCACATAATTTATTACTTCTCATTCGCTGCATCCCAATCTTATGCACTAGTTTTTCAAATGTTGAAGTTGATAGTGATTTGGTGAAGAGATCGGCCACGTTGTCACTGGAATGAATTTACTGAACGTAAATTTCATCATTCTTTTGTAGGTCATGAGTGAAGAAGAAATTTGGGGGAATTGAGCTTCGCTTTATCTCATTTGATGAATCATTTCTTCAATTGAACAAAACAAGCAGCATTGTCTTCAAACAAGGTGGTGGGAACTGTGATCTGCACCTAAAAGCATGTGTTAACCAATGCATTTAGCACATTTGTTAGTATGTTTTGGTTTGTTGGTTTCTATATTTTGTTGGGTTTACATTACAAGGGGTTTAGATAACCATTGTTGGTTTTCTAGTCTAAATCCTTGGTCTTGTAGAGTTATGTAGATCTCATGGATGTTGTCCTTACGAACATCTAGATCCTATTTTTGTGAGCTTATTTGTGGATTTCTCGTAAGCACTTCGGTGTATATTGTAGAAGGTCATTTGCAAGGATGGTAGTAGATAGTATAAGGTCATTCGACAAGGATGGTAGTAGACAGAATGCCATGAGTCAAAATGTGGTAGTAGATGGAATCGCACCAAGAAGAGAAAGGAGTCGAAGATCGAACAAAGATGAAGACTGGCATGGCCATGTTGTATTTCATGGGCTATGCCAGCCAATTGGATGGTGCCAAGTAAAGGCACGGGCCGCAGGTAACTGCATAGCCCGTGCAGTGTAAACCCCTCGTGCGACTAAGTATGCAGCACGACTCGTGCTATATTGCACGACCCATGCCCCTTGAAGAGGAAGATCATAAGACCAGCCCACCTCCCATGGCCTTTTGCACGACTGCGCCATTAGTTGCAAGGAAATTAACTCTCAGCCAGCGGCCTGCGAAGTATTGAACGGGCTATGCAGTTTAAATGCTCAAGAAGATGTCCTAGCCGGTGGCCCACAAGGATACTCATGGGCCGTGCGCTCAAAAGACCAAAAATAGTATCCCAGTCAGTGGCCCACAAGGATACGTATGGGTCATGTGCTAAAAAGACCAAAGACACACAGCCAACTGACGGCATGTGCACTATTGCACGGGCCGTGTGATCTGCACCTAAAAATATGTGTTAACCAATGCATTTAGCACACTTATTAGTATGTTTTGGTTGGTTGATTACTATGTTTAGCCAGGTTTACATTACAAGGGTTTTAGATAACCATTGTTGATTTTTTGGTATACTTGTTTAGACCTAATGAACATTATGTCCTTGCGAGCATCTAGATCTTGTTTTGTCAGCTTATTTGTAGATTGTTGGTAAGCACTCGACGTAGATTGTAGGACATTTGCAAGGATGATAGTAGATAGTAGAAGGACATTCGCAAGGACAGTATTACACAAAAGGCCACGAATCAAAATGTAGTAGTAGATGGAACCAAGCCGAGAAGAGAAGGGATTTGAAGATCGAACAAGTGAAGACTGGCACGACAGTGTTGTACTGCATGGGTCATGCAAACCAAATTTGATTGTGCCAAAGAGTCATGGCATGAGCCACGGGTAACTGCACGGGTCATGCCATATTACACGGCTCGTGCCCCTTAAGTGGAGATCCTAAGACCAGCCCATGGGACACGAATATTTACACGATCGTGCTATCAGTTGCCAAGAAATCGACTCCCAGCCAACGGCCCGCAAGGTTTTGCAAGGTCTGTGATGTTCAGAAGGTGAAATCGAGTTTTCAGTTGGCGTTTCAAGAGGAATCACACAACCCGTTTTGTTCAAATACTCAGAAAATGTTCCCAAGTAGTGGCCCCTAAGGAAATCCATGACCGTGCGCTCAGAAGAACGGATGACACAAGCCCAACCGAAGGCTTATGCACTATTGCACGGGTCATGCCACATCGGTCGTGTGCTATTCCATGACCCATGCTGGTAGCCAGCTAGGGTTTGGTTGCCTTTTTAGGCCTCTTTCAAGGCCCAATTCCTATCTATTATATATAAGGATATATTTTTATTTGGGTTTAAGTTTGGAATTAGTTTTAGTTCATTCTCTTAGTTTTCCTAAGAGTAGGTAGAGAGAAATAGACTAACCCTTCTCTCTTAGTTTCTTTCTTCTAGTTTTGCCCAAGGGCATTTAATTCAATGAATCCATTGGGTTCAATGCTTAGGGAGTAGTGATTTAGCTTGGGGATTCATGACTTGGTAGTTGTTTTGTGAGATTCTAATATCTTCCTAACTTTTAATACTTATTAATATCATGTTGACTTCTGCCTTACATTCTTGTTAAATGCATTATTGTTATACTATGTTGGCATACACCTTAGTCTATTTTTATGTATGGAGCATTATTGTTGTCCTCTTGGAGTGTGGCTAGGGTAATAGGGGGAGTGAAAGTCTGAAACATTGTGGGTGTATGCATGTGGGTCGTGAGCACCACTCTGATAACCGTACTCTAGTTTGAACTGAACGGGAGCCTGATAGGCAAGGATAAAATCATTAGTATCAACCATAGTTGGCGTAACTCGACCCTTGTAGTTGCAAACCTAGAGTCACCATGAGGTTCTAATCTCTTTGCCTTTATAGGCCTAGGAGAAGCATTCAGAGTGGAGCGTCTGAGACGTAATTCTTTAACCATTGGGGCGGCGCAAGGAAGATTTCTAGTACTTGCATCAAAAGCAAACAAAACAGTTGCCTTATCTACCAACCTATATAAAGAAGAAAGGTAACATTGTATGCTCAACTATTAATTCCTAATTCCAAATACACTTTCTAAATTTATCATCCCCCTGGACAACTCCAGAGGCTCTGTCTTGCAGATTTTGGCTAAAGAGACGGGGGAACAAGTGGCAACGGTTTAAGCGCATCAAGTTGGCACGCCCAATGGAACTGTTTGTCAAATTTGTGAGTTTCGTTGTTCATGTTCGCTTCTACAATAAGCACATTGCGTAGAAGAGAACGAGTCAAAGGCAAGACCTTAGATGCTAGTGAAGAAGTGCAGTCCCCTTACCGGGGAAGAAAATGGGAAAAGCAAGAAGATTCAGCCCTACCAAACAATCCCTTCAAGCACTGGGAACAGGAACCCTGGTGGCAGTCATAAACCAGATCACAGGGACTACAATCCCTAAGGGGTCTCAGATTGAGGCTGTTATGCCCTCCAGACGAATGAAGGTTAGTGTTGAACTATAGATAGGAGGCATGGGCCACAATTCACGGAGGTCTCGACAAATTCGCAGGTGGAAGCGACTGCAGGTGCCGCTCGAACTACTTAAGGTGTGAATAGTGTGCCTCCTCTGTCCCAGCAAGACCTGGTGCAGGCTCAAACCCTTAGATCAGCTAGTTATCAGGTGGACCCCCCAATACTCAACCAAAGAATGATCCAGCAGCAGGTAGTAGGGATGATCATGGGTCGGGTCGAGTTTAATAAGACTCATACCCGACCCGATTTTTTTAGGTAGACTTAGACCCGACCCGGACCCGTTGGGTCTAAAAATTCTAGACCCATACCCATACCCGACGGGTCTAACGGGTCTTTGGGTCCAAAATGGGTCTAAAGTTCTAGTTTTTTTCACTAAATCATACGTGAGTTAATTCTTTAAGAAGAAAAAAAGCAATCCATACTTTTGAGTTTAACAATCATACAACAAACCAATATACGAAAAGATATTTGTTGAGTTGGGGGCAAATAAAAATACAAAGTCTCTAATTGAATTTATTCTTGACATAAAAAAATAAATAAAGCCACTCATGTATTTCTTCAAGACCTCCATCAACTCCATGCACGCATCACTCTTCTATATCTTTGTCAATGTCATCATCAAGATCCTATAAAAAGTTGCATCATAACAAAACAACTAAATTATATATTTTTAATGTAGTTATAAATGGTTGAAAAATAGAAGAAAAAAATTCTCTATCATGTCAATGATGTCAACTACTCCATTTTCCGTGTTTGAATCGTCAAAAATGGTAGAACAAGCATGTGTATTATCCACCGTAGCTGTATAAATATTATAAAGGTAAGTATATAATAAGAAGAGTATGAAAAAAATCAGTACTCAATAAAATAAAATGTAACACAATCACTTTCTAAAATACAAACACATTCATTTTCATTGAGAAAAAAATGATTACCTTTAATATCTTTCATCATCCAATTTTGCAAGCACATCAATGCTTCCACGGTTTGTGAATGAAGTCTAGAACGATGAGGACTAGGAACTCGCCCGCCCATGCTAAAAGCACTTTCGGATGCCATGGTTGAAACGGGAATGCCAAGAATATCCCTAGCAATCTTTCGCAAAGTAGGATACTTTATCTCATTTTTCCACCAAAAGAGAATATCAAACCCGGCATCATCGGGTAGTTGATCTTCATTCAAATATTCATCAACTTCACACTTCACATTCACCTTTCTCTTCTTTGTTTTCTTGACTTAGGCATATTCATCCTCATCATCTTGAAAAGAAGTTTCAGCCGCTCTTTTCTTGCTAGTTCCATGAAGTGGTTCTTGATCACTCATCTCTTCATAATTTTCTGTAGTTCCACTTCAGCTCCATCACCATAGAATTTTTCATAATAATATTCCACACACTCCATTTTATTTCTTGGATCCAATATTGTAACAATAGCCAAATTTGCATTAATATCATGCCAATACTTGTCAAATTTTCCAATCATGCTCCATCTTCCTAATAATCTCAACATCACTTGCTAACCACCGTTTCAAAGCAATTCTTATGGCACATATTTTTCCAAAAAAATAGTTGATGGTCAAAAAATTTCTACCTGAAAATATGTTTGTAGTCTTGTAAAAAAATTCCAACGTCTCACAAACCATTGCAGCCAAAGTCCAATCATTCTCACTAGGAACATCAAACTTCATCCTTTTATTTAACTGTTTCAATCTCATGAACACATTCTTAATAGGCAAAACATTTTGAAGCATAAAAAATGTCGAGTTCCACCTTGTTTTAAAATCAAGGCCCATACGTTTCGGATTAGGCAAATTCAAAAACCGACAAGCCTCATCAAATTTCTCTATTATTTTAGGAGTTTCCATCCAAAATGAAACACACTCTCAAACCGCCTCAATTTCACATTTGAGCACATCTAATCCATCTTGAACAACCAAGTTAAGAATATGAGAACTACAACGCATATGCAAAAAGTCCCAATCTAACATGAGTGTCCCTCTTTCAAAATTTTCCAACAAAATCTTTACCATTCCATCATTAGTACTACAATCATCAACTACCACACACGCAAGTTTATTTTCCAATGAATATTGAGATAAACTTTCCATCAAAACCTTTGCAATTATTCCTTTGACATGGCACATAACAAAACCTATAATATAAACATTGAGAAAATTATAAAATAACGTAGATTCAAATTTATAACAAAAATAATAATTTAATCAAAGATAAATTAATTTAAAAATTCATACCTCAAAGTTTGATTTAGTAGAATCCATTGCTGGTCTATAAAATGTGTCGTCACAACCATATAACCCTTCTTTTGATTGGAAGATATCCACATGTCAGTCGTGATGGATATTCTGCTATCATTGTGTTCGAGTAGTGCTTTGAGAGATTTCTTATCTTCAATATGCTTCTGAACTATATCACGTTTCAAAGTATGCCTTGACATTATCTTAAAAGAAAGGTTGAGCTATGCACAAATCTAATAAAGCCGACAGGGGGAGCTAGAAAATATTAGTGGCAGGAGATGATATGTAAAATAAAAAAAATCCCAAAATTTCTTTATATTAGAGGGGGTTGGAAAAAAATTTGAAAAAATTTACCCCCAAATTTTCTATAAATTTCAGCTCGGCGGGGGCTCCTGGCTCCGCCTCTGAAAGCCGACATGCTCTACCATACTCAAATGATATTCATGCATAACCACCATATTAACCAACTTCCAGCAGGAAAACTCTTGATCAAATACACTAACCTTTCCTGGAATATCTAAAGAAAGTGATCCATCATCTTTGACTTCATACTCAATTGCTTTTGTCCACACGTAAGTCTCAAATGTCTTCCCGTACACACTGTATTCATATGTTTTATGAGGTGTGTGGTTACATGAACACCACCTGAAGCTAATTTTCTTTTGCAATCTTTGCAAATCGCTTTTTCAACCTCATCCACAACAAATTTATCGAAGAACTCCCACACATCTGATGTTCACCTCTTAGTTGATTTGGATTTTGTGCTCGGATTTGGTTGATTGGTATCATCATCTTCAATTTATATGAATCCATCATCTTCACACGGTTTAGTTGTATTAGACCCTTTTCTAGAAATAGATATCTCGCCCTCCATCAATGTTGAAATCTTCTATCAAACTGAAACATGTCCACATATAATTACACACAAATTAATACTTAAAATCATGATATAGATTTGTAGCAAAACAAATCCTATCTTGATATATATGTTGCCTAATAAAACATAATGCAGTAACCCATCAATGATTAATATAATTATAGAAACATACATCAATCTCGAGAAATAATAGATTCGAAATTAAACAATCATCAATTAAAATATTACATTATATTATCTTTTAAATATATTCCGTTTATATAAAAAAGTGTTACTTCTACCATCTATACTACATATACAATGACATATATATATATAATAAAATCTTACATCTAAATCTCTCATGAACTACATAGGAAAATATCGTAATTTTAGAAACTTTACTCGAGCTCCATATGGAAATATCATACCTTTGCAGAGTTTGAAAATTTATTCAACAGAATATCTAACAAAATCTTAATGTATAATATTCCAATCCTTTTTTAACACTAAAATAAGTTTATAATCAATACATATACGTATCTAATCCATTACATATAATATTACAGTATTATAGGTTTTGCAGTAGGTTTAAATTTTATATAACAAAATCTAACTTAATATATAATATGAAAATTTTATTTCTAAACCTAAAATAAATTTATAATCAATAATCTCTACATATTACAACAATCCAGATCGAAGAATACAAGTTTAGTGATGAAATAAACTTTTTTTTATTACAAAAGGTTCGAACTATGTAGATAAACAACTATTTTCTTTTGAAGGTTTATTTCTCACCAAATATAATCCAATAATACTCTATAAAATAACTAATAATCCAATATTCTCTAATCATTCCAATGAACTACGTATGTTTGTGAGAGATAAATCTACGGTAATCTTTACCAAAATCTTATCGAATAAGATATCTCAACGCAATCCCAGATTGCTAATCCAATATGAATATTGAATTTTTTTAAAAAAAAATCTTACCTTAAGATGAGATGTTAGACAGAATACGATGTGGACTATTGTAGAATGTTGTTGCCGACCATCCAAAATAGGAGAGAGGATACGAAACTGATTAGGAATTAGGTTTAACTTATATATATAGTTGGATTTATATGGGTCTATGAGTTTGGATCTTGGTCTTAATATTTTAGACACGGACCCAGACCCGTTTTAAAAAATTTAGACCCGGACCCGATGAGACTAAATATTTTGGACCCATACCCAACCCAACGAGCCTAGACCCTATGGGTGTGGGTCGGGTCCTAGACCCATGATCATCCCTATTCACGAGTTACTAAAGACTGTATTTATTGAATACTTTATAATCAATTTTTCAAAGGGTGTATTTTTATCAAGAGAAAGTCTCAGAAGAGTTGGTCTATCCATAAACTTATGGACATACCCTTTATTTTTAAACTTCAAAATATATTTTTAAATTGAAATATTGCATTTCATAAGTTAAAACATGTACTGTAATAAGGTGTTTTTAATGTGAAATTATAAGTGAAATAATATAAAAAGTAAAATATTTAACTTAAAGAATACTTTGATATATATATATATATATATATATATATATATATATGGTGGGGGTTTGGCGGACCCCTACCTGTTTATTAATATAAAAGAAAGATACATAGATGAAGGGGACATAATAGCCTTACTTCATAAATAAATACCACCGAAAATCTATCATCTATACAATCAACTTAACTCTAATCCTACAAGTGAATGAAACTATAAGGGGACCTGTTTCATTCCAACTGGATGTCCAGAATGAAACATCTCCTTTGCCAAGTTTGATTTGAATGTTTTCCAGATGCTAGATTATTAATTTCCTTACTTCTTAACCAAGTTTTTGAGTTTTTGTGACTATCAGGGACTCACCACATCATTTTAGCCCATAAAGAACTTCCTTCTTGCAGTTTCCAGCAAAGTTTTAGTGCAAAATTTGTAACCTGAGTATGTAAGTTCTTAACACCAAGCCCATTTTCATTAGTTGGAAAGCACAACTTTGAGTATGTCCTCCAAGTTCTCTTGTTCTGTTCAGATCAGAGTTTGAGGACGAAAAGAACTTAGCAAATATTTTATGTATTTGATTAATAATAGATACTGTTGACTTTAATGTAGCTATCAAGTGTATATGAATTGAAGAAAGGACATGCTTTATTAAAATTGATTTACCTGCAAGTGAGAGGATTTTAGTTTGCCATTTTCAATTTTTGATTTAATTGAAGTGATTATACCTTGGAAATAAATATTTTTAAGGGTTCCTGTATAAATAGGACAACCTAAATACTTAAAAGGTAGTGATCCTTCAATCATTTTGGTTTAAGTTTTAATTGTTGAGATTATTTTTGGAGGGATATTTTTAGAAATGAAAAAAGAAGATTTTTCAAAATTGACTTTCTAACAAGATACTACTTCAAAGGATTTTAGAAAGCTTATAATAGTTTTGAGACCATACTTAGAGTATTTCAGCAGAATTACAGTGTCATCTGTATAAGATAGATGAGTAATTTTGTTCATCTGATTTGAGAGTTTGTAGAATTTCAGGTCTGAATATCTGAAGAGGAAATTTGGGTTTCTGGACAAGTTTCAGCCATTAGAATGAATAACAGTGGAGAAAGGATATCCCATTGCTTAAGTCCTCTGGTAGTTTGGAAGAAACCAACTGATTTCCCATTAATTAAAATGGAAAAGTTCCATGGAGGTGAAACCGGTTGTTCCATGGAGGAAAATGTTCTATGAGAACTATGCTAGGGCGCGAGCAAAATTTCTATTATGGATGTGTTGTTGCAGAAGATTGGCGACGAAAGATCGGCTAAGAAGATTTGGTTCT
>JAULKM010000009.1:10918033-10929250 GCA_032355605.1 Rubia tinctorum
GTTAATGCACCATCGTGCAATCATCAGATTATAATCAAAGAACCCCTTAAAATAAGAAATGCTTCAGAGGCAACATAGACCTGAGAGAGAAAATGCATCCTAAGAAGTTTATGGAAAGAGAAATAATAGTCTACATCCATCTCAAAGTCCAGGTAGCAGTCAACCTACTGAAGTACCACTATGTAAGAAGGATTAGATAGAGTCAGAAAGAAAGCACTAGGGGTTTTAAACAAGTTCTATGCAATTTAATTGAGTGAAGAAAATTATGTTGAGTGTATTATACTATTATCATATACCATGCTTATACTTATTCACATCTTCCTACTCAAAATATTACTTGTAGGTTAAAGCAAATAATCAATCAACTAAATGGACATAATTTTTTTTTCTACTGTGGAAGACATGTAAAGAGCATTAACAAAGCTGGTAGACATTCTTTTGTTAAAGCATATACTGTGACGTGTGAACTCTGGCAAATGAACCAAAGAATCTAATCGATGCCAGAGTTTGGAGAAGTTGATATTTTAGTTATTCACAGAGCCTCATTGAGTTTGATCTATTTGATTAAGTTTCCTAAACAAACATACAGGAACAGACCATAATACAGGCAACAAAATTCTAGTAACAAAAGTGAAGATAATTATGGTTACCTAAATCTTACCCTTATAGCTGATAAAGTGTCCTTTGTCAGGCTTAATACTTCTGAAAGAAAATTCTCAATCCTTGGAAACAAATCGCTGCGGATGGAGGCAGACGAGCTCGCCAAAACTGAAAAACTAGATGCTGAATAGCTCAGCAAAGTCTTGAGTAACTGAAAATAAGTCAAAGGATAATTCATACGTATTAATAATATAGATAGCTCTTTTATTTTTGCACGCTTTGCATATTTCATGACAGAGAAAGTAAATAAACACAAAGTGAATCCTAGTCATATTCCTTCTGGGAGCTAACTTTTCATATCAAAAGAGTAAGGTCGTGTTTAGTGATTTAAGCAATTTTTAACAAGTAGAACATAGTTCAGAAATGTCTGACTGGGCAAATATCAAAGTTATTTTTACACCTTCTCTGGAAGAATATGTCTTGCTAATATCAGTTTGGAGACGAGTCTGACGAGGAAAATCTCATACAATTTATCCGAGAACCACACACACGCACACAGTCGCTAGCAAATATGTACCTCTACTTGTGCAACAAGTTCACCAAGAGAAATTTTAAATGCTGATATTTCACCTGATAAAACAAGTTACTGTGTTCTTCCTCTTGAGATTCACCAGTTGACATCAAGGTCATCTTTAAATGTTTACGACACCATACACTTGCCTGATGTTGAGCATAAAATAAACACAGTATGCATTAGTTTCATAAAAGATAGTGTCACGGGACAAAATTTGGAAAACACATGCTTAAGGGATTCTAGGAAAATGAACCTTCATGCCAAGGTTTAAAAATTCTCCTGAGGATCCTGAAATATCTGTGTCCAGGTATTTTGCAGCAATCTGCAATATTGCTTTGTTCATAGCGCACTGTGAAATGTCCAAACAAGTGGAGTCTTCCCAAAAATTCTATTGAATGTTAAGGTACACTCTGATCAGAGTAACCATCAGAATATGAGTAATTGACTAAAGAGCATTGTTAGGACTAGCTGACTTTCTCTTTTCTAATGCAGAACTATGACAAGAGTTAACAAGGAAATTTCACAACCTTGTTGAAAAATAAACCACAATTTCAGGGATTCAAGTAATAAATGTACTTCTGTTTTCCGAGCATCTAGATTAAAGTCATAAATCAGCTGTGAAGGAAAAAAAATCTATAATAACATAATGAGTAGGGGTCAGGAGAGAAACAGCTACATTCTAAAACAGCTAAATGGATACTGTTAATTCCCCAACGAGAGATGCTACTTCAGATTTATCAGTTATCTCTAATTCTCCGAGATTGAGAAGTAGCTGAGTCCGGTTCTCCACAACCTGAGAGCACAATTAGGCCAAAATCAAGATTACCAGAAGATAGACTCGAAATAGTCACAATGTTGTATGGTAAAGCAATTGTTTATAAATCAGATTTCAAATACGAAAGTGAAAAGGTACATTCATTATAACTAATCATGTCAGTCACCACCGAATTTCAAATCAACTACTATAAACTCCATTTTCCAAACATAATTAAACCGTTGATACGCAAATGCTACTTCAACTTTACATTGAATAACTGAGCTTATCCACATTATTTTACCCCCTAAATTATAACACCATTTCAAATTAAAGGAAACAATTGCCTTCTAAACCCTACGATTCAGAATCCGAGATAACAATTTATCAATTGAAGTAAGGAAATCAACGAACTGGATACTTCCGCGAACTCAACGCCGATTCACAGAGAGAATAATCGATGCAAATAAGAAACCCAATCAAACTAATGAAAGATAATTAAAGCTGCAAATAAATTGAAAATGCGTATACTGAAAATGCAAAAATAATCACATCAGAGATTTTAATTGCTTCGAGGAAGCTCCGCAGATCGTTGCTTGAGATCGATCCTGTCATATTTTTTTCTTCCCTCGCCGGAGTGGAGGAAGAACTCGCACAACACCCCGTAGCTGTGTTGTGTGTAAATGTAGGCAATCTATCCGTTTTCCCGCCTTTTTGCTGGGGGGGGGAATCTCGGTCTCTAGTACACTACTGAGAGCATCGATAAATAATTATTTGTTTATAAGCCCTTGTAGTTTGGTTCATACCTGTGTAATTTTTACTTGTTTGAGTTTTGTTTCATTTCTCACAAATAATGCGACACCAAAAATAGAAGCATAAATAGTTTAGGATCGGCAAGTATGTGGATGAATATTGGTGTTATTGGTGTGGTAATATAATTTGTGAGTATTTGGAGGATTCTCATAAGTGAGTTCGTAGTGTGTGTATTAATTTGGTTGATTTTAGGAAAAAGTGCAAAAATAACCCTAATAAATTTTGGAAGTGTGGATATGATCCTGTAATATTTGAAAGTGAAAATCTAACCTTATCTTTTCGTAAAATTGTGCAGTTATACCCATTTTTCTTAATTCCGACATTCACTCAATGAAATCAGGTGTTCACCAACCTACAAAGACATGAATACCCTATCCCTAGACTTTTTGTTCTTCAAACACACCTTCGTCGTTGCTCTGCCGGTCAGCCGCTTCTCCATCGCCGGACCTCCGCCTCCGCCCCGGCCACCGCCTCCGCCTAAAACCCTAACTTCGCCGCTCAACCCCTACTGCCGAAAATCCTAGCTCTGAAAAAATGAATGTCATCGGCCACCCCATGGAACATCACTTGTTAATTTTGCTTCTGATGTCGGACGTGAGAGGGCTTCCGTCGCCGACGAGAAGGGCGATCTTACCGTTACGGTAATTGCGACGTACAAGCCAGAGATGGGCGCGGGACTCAACCCAATTTTTTCTCGGGAGAGATCTCATCTTACTACAACGGTGAACCGTTCTACGTGTTCCACAAATTACTTCTTACTTCCTAAAACACCTCTCATTTACTAAATATAGAATTTGTAGAACAGTGTCACAGTATAATTTGTCCAACACCTTTACATATAATATTTACTAACATATAAAATTTTCTGTGTATAAGAGTTTCTTATAAAGCTAGAACGGCTCGTGAAAACAAATTTTGATATTGAAAATTCAATGTATTTGACGTGTTTACATTAGTGGGGATATTAGTAACTTCATTAAAAAAAAGTCTACAAATAAAAATGAAAGGGATCATAATAAACAAAGGGGAAGGATCAATTAATGCATATTCAAAACGTACAACAGACACACACTTGGAGAAAACATCCAAGGAAAATTACATGACAATTGACGACTGACACAAAACCTAAATGTCACTAACTATCACAAGCTTGTACGTACGCACGCTACACGAAAACATCAAACTAAACGAAGGAATTGGAGACCAAACAAAAGCATGCATGCAACACACCAATCAACCTGAACACACAACACCAATGCATAACTAATCAAACAAACATGAACCCTAGCCATGTACGCATCTAGGGCACGATCTTCCCGATCCCTCCGACACCGCCAACGCCTCCTCCGACGCCACCAACGCCGCCTCCAACGCCGCCGAGTCCACTCCCGCCGCCGAGTCCACCAAGCCCGCCAGCTCCACCAAGCCCGCCGAGCCCTCCGGCGCCGCCAACTCCGCCTATGCCACCAAGAACCGGCAGCACTCCAACGTAGCCGACTCCGGCCCAGCCGCCGACTCCGCCGCCGTAGCCGATGAAGTTCTTCTTGTCCTCGAGCCCCGCCGCACCGGCAGGTTGCTGAGCTTGTTGCGGGACCTGCACCGTGTTAGCTGCTTCAGTAGGGGCAGTTTTTGGAATGTCTCTCGCAGTTGCATGTACTAACAGGAGTGCTGCAAGTGCAACAACGGTTATCTCGTACAACTTCGCCATGGATAAGAATATCTCTCTCTCTGAAACTCAGACGATCACGCGAAAGGGATGAAGAAGAAGTGGTGAAGAAATGGTGGAAGAAGTGGGGTATTTATGGGGGGTTTAGGGGTGGAAAACAGTTGCAGAGGTAATGAATGCATTTATGAAAATGGCATTGAATTGTAGTTGTACATATCTCGGGAGGAGTAGCGGTATATCTGTAGAGCAACAGCGAGGGCGGAGTTAGTTGAATCTAAATAAGTGAGCGCATTTAGTTGCCTAAAATGTCAACGAAGATTAAGTAGAGTAAGAGGAAAGCCATCGCAAGTTTAATTTTGGGTCTAAAACTAATTTTTAATCCAAAGATTTTTTTAATTAAAAAATTACATACAAGCAACACGATGTTTTTTAATCGAAAGATGTTTTTAGAACTTGTGTTGAAAATTGTGAATTTCTGGTACTAAATTCATTTCGTTGGATGTGATACCATAAACTTAGATGAATAAAATGAGTGCATGAAATTGAAGAAATCTTGCCATAAAAGGAAAGTATGTCAAATTCACAAAAACAATCTGAAAAAAAGTGTGTAACATCCAATCCAATCCAATCCAATCCAATCCAATCCAATAGAGGGAATACATGGATACAATTATGTCTACATATCTAAGACGTTTTCAAGTTGAGAATGTCTTCTAAGAAACAATTATTATTTTTAAAGTACGGAGTATGTAGGTTAACCTAAACATTGCAGTAATACTTTTTATATAAATATTTATTATATTTTAAAATTTTAAATTTATGAAATGCCATTTTCTTTTTTTTGATTTAGCCTTTCAAGTTTGGTGTCTGCATGTATTACAATTTATGACATGAGCTCTATGAACTTAAAAAAAAAATCAAATCAATTAACTTTGAGAGGTTAATGTAGAAAAAAAATGAACAAAACTTGGGCTCTCAAAGGAGTTTATGTACTGCTAAAACTCTTGAAGAAGAGATAAGAAATGTAGAAATTATCTTGGAAATAAAATGCTAATTGAATGCTTACGGAATGCTTGAACAAAAATGACAATACAGAGTCATGTAAAAAAATCTTACATGAGAAGGTTTTGATTAACTCTAACAAACTGCCCCTTAAACTAAACCTTCTCCCAAGTTCTTCACACCAAGTGATTCTCATTTAAATGAATTTTATCTTAGACAAAGCTTTTGTGAGAATGTCGGCTCGTTGCTCTCCGCTGCAAACATGTTCCACAATGATCTCCTCCTTTTCAAAACACTCACGTATGAAGTGATATCGAGTGTTTATGTGCTTGTTTCTCTCGTGAAAAACTGGGTTCTTGATGAGTGCAATGGCCGACTTGTTGTCGACGAAAATAGTTACTATCTTCGGCTCTTTTCTGGTCACCTAACTCAACAAATCTCTCAGCCACAAGGCTTGGCAAGCTGCTGCTGCTGCCATAAACTCAGCTTCGCACGAAGATAATGCCACAGTTCGTTGCTTCCTTGATTGCCATGTGATCAGATTTGCTCCAAGGTAGAATGTCATGCCTTCCGTACTTCGTCCGTCGATCACATCACCGGCGAGATCACTATCAGTGAATCCTGCTAATATATTTCCTCCTGCCCTCTCATATTTCAGCCCATATTCAATGGTACCTTTCAAATACCGAAGAATATGCTTAACGAATTTGTGATGCTTTACAGTCGGTGGTTCAATATGCCGACTTACCAATCCTACAACATAAGAAAGATCGGGTCTAGTGTGAGTAAGATACCTTAGACAACCAATTATGCGGCGGTACTCCGTTGAATCCACCGGTGATCCTTCCTCATCTTTGTCAAGTTTCAGTTTCGGCTCAATTGGGTACATAACTGGATTGCATTCTATCGTTCCAAACTGAGAAAGAATTCTTTTAGCATAGGTTGATTGCTTTAATGCGATGTACTTATTTTATTGTTTGACTTCAATGCCCAAATAATATGAAAGTAATCCAAGTTCACTCATCTCAAACGCATTCATCATTTGCTCCTTGAACCTTTTAATTTCATTTGCATTTTCATCGGTAATGATCAAATTATCAACATATACTCCAACAATCATTCTAGCATTTCCTTCGCCTCTTGTGTACACTGCTTGCTCTTGAGAACATTTCTTGAATCCAAGATGTTTGAGGCTCCCATCAAGTCGAACATTCCATGCCTGAGGTGCTTGCCGCAACCCATACATCGCCTTTGTCAAACGGTACACTTTGTGCCCTTGATTCTTCACCACAAAGCCTTCAGGTTGACTCACAAACACTTTCTCTCGAAGCTCTCCATTAAGGAATGCCGACTTAACATCAAGGTGGTGTAGCTCCCACCCATTCTGAGCTGACAAAGCTATAAGAATCCGCACCGTGTCGAGTTGAACCACGGGTGTAAACACCTCATTAAAGTCCACACCCTTCTTCTGCACATAACCCTTTGCAACTAACCTTGCTTTGTGCTTTAAAATCTTCCCATCGGTGTCCTTCTTGAGCTTAAAGACCTATTTAAGTCCAATCGCCTTTTGCTTTTCGGTGGATCGACCAACTTCCACGTTTGATTCTTTTCAATGTATTCTATCTCCTTAATCATGGCCTCTCGCCACTCAGGTTCAACCGCGGCTTCAGCGAAACAAGTTGGTTCTTCGACACCAACTAAGAGTAGCTCATCCATATCCAACTTTGTCTCGTCACTAGCCTTGTATACATCAGCTAAGAGGCAATATTTCCTTGGCCTTCCGTCTTCCGAGATGGTGTTAAATCACCGGGTGAAGTAAGTATCAACTTTCTTGTAGTCACCATGGTTTGCATCGTCAAAGATGGAAAAGTACCTTTCAGATATTGGTGAAGAAAAAAAATGCTACTTTCAGGTTCAACTTGTGGAGTGGTACTTAATTTCAGTGTCGCCGTCACCGAAACATCTTCATTCATCGTGAACTCTAGTGAATAAAGTGGAGCATCTCCTTCTTCTTGGTTCCAATCCCATGACTTTTCTTCATAAAAAATGACATCTCTACTCACTTGAATCCTTCCTCGCCGTGGATCGAAGAGTCGGTGAGCTTTGCTTCCAGGTTCTACCCCAAGGTACACCATTTTCACACTTCGATCATCGAGCTTCTTCAAGTTTGGGCCTGCGACTTTCACATGTGTTGTACAATCAAACACTTTTAAGTGTAGAATATTTGGTTTCATACCTTTTCAAAATTGATACAGAGTAGTAGCCCCTAAGGCTTTGGTAGGAAGTCGATTGAGAAGATACACAACATGTCTCACAGCTTCTCCCCAAAATCTCTCGGGTACTTGCATACTTTTGAGTAACGATCTCGTCATATCAAGCACGGTCCTGTTTCGTCTCTCCATGACACCATTTTTCTGCGATGAATATGGTGCTGTAAAGTGACATTGGATGCCTTATTTTTTTTAGCAAAACTTCCCAAATATTTTTGACATGAACTCGCCACCTCGATCCGATCTAAGTGTTCGAATTTTTCGATTGGCTTCATTCTCCACCAATGCTTTGAACTTCATAAAGGCTTAAAATGCCTCATCATTTCTCTTCAATGTGTACAACCACATCCACCTACTCGCATCATCAACCAACAAGAGAAAGTACTTGCTTCCGATCGTCGTTTCGGGTGAAATATGACCACATAAATCCATGTGTATGAGCCCCAAAATTTTAGCAGCTCTATACTTTGTTTGACTTGAGAATGGAAGCCGTTCTTGCTTTGCGATGACACAACCTTCGTAAATTTGATTTGCTCGTAAAATCTTGGTACCCCTATTGCCAACTCCTTGTGCGCCATCATTCCGAGTGCGGGGAAGTTCCCATGGTCGAGCCTTGCATGCTAAAGCGAAGCAGGATTATCCAACATTGAAAGAAAGCTCTCAGGTTTGCATACTTGAATGGGTGTTTTGTACAAGTGGTTTGGCGACCTCCATACCTTCATTAACAATGTCTCACACCGGTCGTACAATTTCAGAAAATCACCAATGAGGAAAGCATTGTTACTTGCCTCAGTTAATTGCCCAATGCTTATAATGTTGCTGGTCAAGCTGGGTATGAAGTACACCTCCTGCAAGACGCGTTGTTCACCATTTTTGCACTCAACACATGATGTCTCCTTTACCATGGATCCGAACCGTCGATCCATCTCCAAATTTGACACTTCCGGTGGCCTTCTCATTGAGTTCTCTAATTTTTGCTCGATCGCCTGTCATATGGTTGCTCGCTCCATTTTACAAGTACCACAAGTTTCGAGCTTCACCTCATTTATACAAAGATGGCACCACTTTCTCCTCGTTGAGTCTGACGACGTCTTGTCCTTCCTCCTGGATCATGGCCATCATTAGTGTTGGTTTCTCATCTTGTGCACAAACGCGGTTCACCTCCTCGCCGTGTTTCCTGTTGTGGCACTCCGATGCATAGTGACCAAAGACTCCACATTTGAAACACTTGATCCTGGACTTGTCTCGACCGCCACCACCATTTCCATTCCCTCATTCATCTTCTTAGCGTTGCATTGTGTTGCTGCCCCGACCTCCACGGCCTCTACGACCACGACCACGACCACGACCGCGACCTCTTCCTCGAGTTCCATGCCCCTGATACTCTTCCTCGGAGCTTTGGGCTCTCGAGTTTGATGGTGAATCAGTTCCACCTTTCTTTGTGTGTGCTGACCATTCAACATGGGTCAATAGAAGGTGTTCACCATTTCCTTCACTGACTCATACACGTTCCTCATGTGCTTTGAGTCAACTTATCGCCTCGACGAGTGGCATTTCCGTGATGTCTCCGAACTGTTCAATGGTTGAAACAATCTGCCCTAACTTCCCGGACACACCACAAAGAAATTTCTTCACCACGATCTCTTCTTCCATTGTCTCTCCAAGAGTCCGAATTCGATTCACAATGGCAGACAATTTCATTGCAAAATCATCAAGAGACTTCGAGTCTTTCATTCAAAGTAACTTGAATTCAGTTTTGAGGGTTTATACTTGTGCACTCTTGACACGTTCTGTGCCGAGATGCATGGTCGCCAATGTACTCCAAGCTTCCCTTGTCGTTCGCTTCTTTGCTATCGCCAACAACGCATCTTCAGGAATTCCTTGATAAATGGCTGCCAATGCCATTTTATCCTTCTTTGGTTCCACGACCCCACCTGCCTTTAGCTCAATGACATCCCATACACCTTGAGCTTCCATGTAGACCTTTACTTTGATGGCCCACGCTGCATAGTTGTTTCGGCTAAGCATGAGATATTGAAGAGAAACGAATCTCTCACGAGTTGCTTGTCTCTCCACTATCGACAACGACTCCGATTCATTGACTCCACTGCTACTGCTGGCTCCGACTTTGCCCATTTTCTATCTGCTCTGATACCAAATGTAGAAAAAAAATGAACAACCCTTGGTCTCTCAAAGGAGTTTATGTACCGCTAAAACTCTTGAAGAAGAGATAAGAAATGTGGGAAATTATCTTGGAATAAAATGCTAACTGAATACTTACGGAATGCTTGAACAAAAATGATAATACAAGAGTCCTATTTATACTAAACTAACCATAACCAAGTTCCTAAATTTAAGATCAACTAACCCACGTTTCTACACCAATATCCCATTTCTGCACTACCTTAACTACTTCCTCAATACTAGGGCAGCTGCATAACAAATTTAAGAGACTAAATCAACAAACTAAAATATATGCTTGCATTTGCATGTAAAAAAATCTTACGTGAGAAGGTTTTGATTAACTCCAACAGTTAAAGGCACAATTGTTCATGGAACTAAGCTTAGAGAGGTTAAGGTCTAAGGAAAGTGTTTTTCGAACCCGAAAGACAGAAGTGAAAGAAATTGTTCTACAGTATCGGTAGTCTATCCATGTGATTCAAATTAACACTCTCACGAGCCCATGCAAAGTCCCAATAATTCTGAAAAGTAGTTATTTATGTGTTTTTTAAACGAAAAAGTATGGATTAACGGTAAGACTAATAATGAAAAATCTCATTTTAATAACTTTTAAAGTCAAATTATAATTATTTATACTTTATGATCTATTTTAAAAATTATAGGAGCTTCAATGCAATAAAAAAACAAACATCAAATCACATTATTAGTTATATCAATTATAAAATGACACCGTCTAATGGTCATTCAGTCTAAAATAAGACTTTATATTTTTAAATTTAATTTAATTTAATTTATCATAAATTCAAACACGTATATTAAATTATAGTGTTAAATATGAAAAAGAGTTATGTGCTAAAATGATCATGACTTTATACTGAAAGTACCAATATAACCCTACAATCTCATAAAATGCCAAAATATTCTTGGACTTGGATGACTGTCAATGGCGAATTGACCGAAATTTGGTGAACTATGACGAATTTAGCCCTGAATTTAAAAAACAAAAAAATGAAAATACTTAATTGTCCTAATGCTTATGAATGGAATCATTTCTCTTTGTTTCCTCACTAATACTCTTCCCTCGATTTCACCCCAATTTGAAAATTCCAATATCTTCCCCGATTTCATCCCGATTTCCCCTCTTTTAGAAGTTTCCAGTGGTGGGGCGTTGTGGTTTCCGGTGGCGAGGGATTATGAGGGTGGTGAGCGGGAGAGGGGTGGTTGTGGTTTCCGGATGTGGGTGGCTGTGGTTTTCAGCAGCAGGGTGTTGTGGTTTCCGGTGGTGGGGGTTGTGGGGGTGGCGAATGGGGAAAAAGTGGTTATGGTTTCCGACGGCAGGGTATTGTGGTTTCCGGTG
>JAULKM010000009.1:10932176-10954834 GCA_032355605.1 Rubia tinctorum
AGGGATTGTCCTAATGCCACTAATGCTCCCCCGGCCTACGGTAGGGGAAGTGCGATGTCTGGTAGATACGGGAGCTCGTCGGGGCAACATGTTGGTGGTTTTTGAGTCCGTATTCCCTTTTCATGTCTTGTGAAAAAAAAGTGAACCCGTTTTGTTGGTTTCTGTAAATTACCGATAAGCTGCTTTTGAAGTTGGCAGTGGTGGTCACCCAGAATTCTGAATAGATGTATTTCCTTGTCTGTTTTTTATTATTAGCATTTGATATGAAAAATGTGTGATCTTGTTCTTGTTCATCATATTCTCGTAGTATTAAAAACAGATCACCCATTTGATCTTATTATCGTACTCCCCTTTTTTACGCAGTTTTGATTTAGGCGAAGAAAATGAAGGGATGAAATTGAATGTAGAAAGTAAAAAGTAGAATGAATGGATGAAAAACATCTGTTTATAATAAGTGTGACATAAATAACAAAACAGACGGAGTACAAAAGTCGAAAAGTCGAAGATTGATTGGAATATGCAACGGAGGGAGGTAAATTCTGGTACCCCACTCTAGTCTAGTAGCCATTTAACCATTTGATAACATAGCATTACCTTTAAGAAACAATTGTTCGTTTAGTGAAACTTAATGATTTTATTTTTCAAAAAAGAATTTTAAAAATGAAGGATCCTTCACTTAGTACGGAACTAATACGGGAGAGCAAAGGGGAAAAATCAATTAGAAGCGTAGAGAAGTGCATTCCCAAGTATACATAAAAGCACTAGAATTAAGAGTTTAAGAGTCTCATAGTTCTTATTTGCAAGGAAGGGCTGGCCTTGGTTCCATCCCAAACTAGATGACCAAAAAATAGCAACTAAAATACCTATCCTACTAAGTCTCATCGTAAAACCAGAGGCATCTAAAGCAGAAATGATCATCAGCATTCGACATAGTAAGGCTTCCACATCTTGGAAAGCTTAAAGGCTCAGGATCAAATTTAAAGATCAGGCATTCCCATTCCGGTTTTAGCATCATATGTCCTCTCCAGCACTAAATCCATAGGAGTATCCTTCTGACCAGCTGCACATAAAAGACCATATGAGATCAACACCGTATGCTTGACAAACATTTATCCTATCTTGCCAGCAGATTGTGCTAAATAAACCTTTTATATATCAGAACACAATAGATATTTTAACCTCATAATGGTCACAAAACAAAGGATGGCTATGGAAAGTAAAATGAGAAAATTTAGTTGAACAGTTTTTTTCCAGTCATGTAGCTTCTGAAGCCAAAACGTTCAACAAGCAATGCAACAGCTACCAACACGGCAAATGACAACATGGCCATCATAGAGTAGAAAAAGTAAAAACTGATAACTATATATTTACTAATACTTAATCAGCAGACCAAAACGATCAGAATACAAGACCGGGTAAACTACCAAAACATCAGTTCAAAGTTTATATTAAGTAACATCTCCTTGTTGCCATACTTGTCAATATTAGATGCAGTCGGATCAACACAAGGGAACTCAAACAGTCACTTCTATAGAGTGAAATCATCTGATGTGAAAATTATGCATGATTCAGTAAAATAATCTAAGACCATTTTCTGGCTTAACATTAATTAAGCCATTAAGAGACTCTGAAAGAAATAAGCAATAGCATCTGAACATTACCAACTGTTGGCCTCGGTGTTGTTCTTATCTTTAATATTTCAGGTCGAGGAATTATAGATTCTGATGCTCCAATACCTCGAGCAACTCTTACTTTGGTGCCGTCTTCCAGATATCTAGTTCCTACCTTGCATGGCCTCCTGCAAAAGCAAAAGGAATCAAATTCAATACATGAACATACCAAAATATAATGGCTAAACTATAATAAGCGAATGTTACCCAGTAACAGGATCTACAACTTGGACATTCGAGACATGCAGCGGGGCTTCTACAGTAAAAATTCCACCTTCATGACCTTGCCCCTGTTTTATGTGCTTCTTTACCTGCAAAGACAACATGGTATAAAATCTCATGTCTTAATCAATGAGATAAACTAAGTCACTTGTCAACATGATTTTCCTAAATCTCTGTATCCAATATCCATCTTGCAGCAAATTTTATTAGTCCTCTTCTTCTAGGGGGAGTAACTAAAAGATGAAAACCTTTCAGGAAATAAAGATAATTTTTAGATTCTACACACTATTGGTTCATGCATGAAATTGCACAGGGAAGCATGCACTGACACTAAATGCACACCAAAACATATCCAGATTGCATCAACCACTACTGAAGCTTAACTATAATCATTCCTGACAGGGAATAATTCATTCACAATTTTTTTTGCATATGAAACAAATCCCTTTTGTGTTAACCCTGTGGTACAACGTAAAAGAGGTTACTCTTACAACTCCAGCATATTACAAGAAGAAAAATTTCGAGAGTCAGTTATGAACACCCACAGATAACCATAAAATTTACTTTCAGTGGTGCTCTAGTTATTCAACAACTCTAGTTATCAAGAGAAAGAGAGTGCTTAATAAGAAAGTAAAAGTGATCAAACTCATGACGAGTTAAGCCCAACAAGTATATAACCACTGACCAAATTCTTCCCTTCAACAATGACACGATTCTGAGAACGTATGACGCGCTTAATGATACCAGTATCTCCTTTATCTTTCCCTCGGATTATCATCACCTACATGTACGTAGAAAACAGATTGAGCAACTACAAAGACAACATTTAAAGAGGAAAAACAAACCATACATCTCTTCTTACATTATCACCTCTGAGAATCTTCCAGTGATGAATGAGCTTCTGGGCAGCCTTCCAACCCATTTAAATTAAACTAAAATCTTCAATCCACACGAGCAACTGCAACAGCAATATAAGCTACGATCATTTTACATAATTACACCATATCCAAAAGCAAACAATTAATAAAAACTTTAAAGGGATTAGAAGGCATTATAATTCTCCGCCAAAATAAGAAGCCGGAAAACCCCGTCATCCCCTGCCTAATTTCACAAAAAATAGAACAAAATTTTGCAAAACAAACAGTTCTATCGCAATACCACTAGATGGCCATTAAAGAAGAAAACTTCAAGCCCGCCAAAAAAACAAACAAATGGTTCAAACTATCCAAGATATGAAAACCCATTTGCAATAATCTTCTGGGAATGCCAATGAATCTAGATGCATTGATAAACTCAAAAAAAGCCAGCAATTATTCTTTTCTCCAATTAAAAGCACAAAATAGCATCAACTGGGCTATTAAATAAGATCCGTTAAAAACTAATCAACAATAACCACAAGTATCACACCTAAGAGAACTCAAATTTTGGAATCGAGGAGAAAAGAGTGCGAGCTTGTAAACTGTAGGGTTTTAATTCGATGGGGTTTTAGGGGCTGGAACTCAGAAGAGGCGAAATGTAATTTGCATATAATTTTATGGGCAAATTTGTCTTTCAGTAAAGTATTTGTGTTGTTTTAGAAACTAAGATGAGTCTGTATCTTGAAATACGGTAATTTAATACGTTATAAAAATACCAAGGTTCAAACTGTAAATTAGAAGAAATCAATATAAAATTTCCATCTTGCAATAATCGGGGCGTAAACTTATAACTACTGCACTTTGCATAATAATATTTTAATATTACAATTAAAACTTTTTATCTTTCTATAATTTTAATTCAAAGTCGTCTTTCCATATGCCTATGGAAAGACGATCTTTTCCAAGACTTTGTCTTTCATATTTCAGAATTTTTTTTTAAAAAAACCTTCTTTTCATGAAGCTATTTTTCTCATCTTTGACTTGTTTCATAATTCTTGGCGGTGTATAAATTAGTGACAAGATAGATCGCACATTGTAATGTTATATAATCTCTTCTGTATCATTTAGTAAATGGCAAAAAAATCAGTTTCACACAAACTCATCTTCTCTGTTTCTACATGGTATCTGAACAAAATCGATTCCTCCCTGCCGCTGCAATATTTATTTGTTGCAGCAAAATATCACCATCAAAACTCCTAAAATCTGCACTTCCCAAAGCTGCGATGGCCCAAACCAAAGAATGCACCGTCCCAGACGTTACCTCTCCTTACTATCTTCATCCCTCGTATCATACGGGTCTTAACATCTGCTCGGTGATTTCCAAAGGAGAAATTTATGAGGAGTGGTATCTTGTTATGCAAAATTCGCTTATGCCTAGGCGAAAGTTGGGTTTTATCAACGACAGTATCACCAAACCTGATGCCAACAATCCCTCTCTCGACGATTGGCAAACAGTGAACGCAATGCTTGTCGGTTGGATATTCAGATCCATCAATGAAAACCTCCGTTCTTCTATCTCATTCCCACTGTCAAAGCTCTTTGGGACGATCTTCATCAACGTTTTTATGTTGGCAATGGACCATGAAAACATCAACTTCAGCGGGACATAGCAGCATGTCGTTAGAATGGATAATCGACTGCTACATACTTTGGAATCCTCAAGAATTTTCGGGAGGAACCCGACATCTATGCCCCTACTCCGGTGTGCTCTTGCGGCCTTTGCAATTGCAATCTCGCCACTTCTAACAACAAAGAAAAGGAGGAGGAGCGAATTAATCAATTCCTAACTGGTCTTGATGATGTCGCTTTCGGTTCTCTTCGTTCAAACATACTTATACAAGATCATCTCCCTTCTGCCAGTCGAATCTACTCTCTTGCGATGAAGGAAGAACGACTTTAGATTGTCACTAGTCGAGACTCTACTACAGAGAGCCCGACCTTTGCTGTTCGACGATTCAATGAACCTTCCAAGCAAGCCTCTTTAGTGGACAAACTTAGCCTCCTTTGCACTTATTGTGATAGGAAGGTTACCCACACATGAATCCACAACCTACTTCAAATCCACGGTTACCCAGACTGGTTGCAGGCAAAGATTGATGCTAAAAAAAGGCATGACTTCTCCACAAACCTATGCTGAGAACATCAACTTCAATGGACGGGGGCGTGGTCGCGGCTCGGGTTCAGTAGGAGATATGAAAACTGCCGCAACAATGACTATACCAGTTTTGTCTTTAATTGCTCAAAATCGCCAAGATTTTGGTCCGACAATCAACCACGATCAATGGGTTGCAGTTCTCAGTCTCTACAACAAGATAGCGACCTCAACTGATACTTCCGGTAAGACCATTCCTTGGATACTTGATACCAGTGCCTCTTATCACATGACGGGAAAGAAAGAGCTCATTCGGGATCTCGTTGCAGTCTCTCTCATATCCATATTGCTGCCTGATGGTCGCATACCCACTGCTCTTCAAGAAGAAAGCCAATTTTTTTGCTCCCTTAAAATTTCTCATGTTCTATATATTTCCAATTTGAGCTGCAACTTATTATATTTTGCACAGTTGACTTGTGATATTTGCTTACTTATCCTTATCACTGAAAAGCTTTGTATCCTCCAAGAAATCAGTTCGAGAAAGGTGATTGGCGTGGGTAGGCAACACAATGGGGTCTATTGGTTGAAGACATTTTGTTCGGTAACTCGTGCTTTGTCTGCTCAATCTTGTGTAGATTCTGCTCGGCTATGGAACTCTCAACTTTGTCATCCATCTTTAGTTGTATTGTCTTCAATTTCAGATTTACATGTAGACACTTCTTTTTTATATAAAAAAAATCCTTGTGATGTTTGTCATAAGGCTAAACCGACACGCTTGCCATTTTCAACAAGTTCTACTCAAGTTGAGTCTTTGTTTGAACTCATTCACTATGATGTATGGGGACCATATAGTACTCGCTCTTCTACTGGTGCTTCATATTTTTTAACAATAGTTGACAACTTTTCAAGTGCAGTCTAGGTCAGTCTCTTTACACCGTAAGTTGAGGTGCCTACTCTCATCAGGAACTTTCGCTCAATGGTTAGTACTCAATTCCACAAAAAAGTTTGTCGTGTTTGAGTCGACAATGGAACCGGATTTCTGCCTTTGCGTTCGTATTTTGGTGAAAATGGCATGCTTTTTTAAACGTCTTGTGTTGCGACCTTATAACAAAATAGATGAGTATAACGGAAGCACCGACATTTACTTAATGTAGCTTATGCCTTGCGGTTCAATGATCATCCTCCCATGGATTTTTGGGGCGAGTGTGTGTATACGGCTGTATATCTCATTAATCGCACACTGTCACCTACTTTCCAAGATCGAACACCGTTTCAACTACTCCATGGTCGACGTCCAAATTACAACACACTTTGGGTATTTGGTTGTCTCGCCTTTGCTTCTCAAAATCCCAAGCATCGTAACAAACTTGTTTCTAGAAGTCACAAATGTGTTTTTATTGGTTATCCACAAGGTAAGAAGGGTGGGTTGTTGTTCGATCTTGAGACACGGGAAATTTTTGCAAGTCATGATTTTGTCTTTTATGAGTCGCATTTTCCATTTTCCTTTTCGTCACAACCGGTTGGTGATGCTTAATCTCCACCACCGTGCTTAGAGGTTCCTGCTTATGATGTTGAACAAACACCGTTTCTTCATGACGAGGATAATGTTTTGGATGTCACACCTCCGCCCTCACAAAACAGGGGGAGTCTTTTTCCTCCGCCCACATCTGAGCCACCAAGTGCCACACAATCATCTCTTCGCCATAGTTCACGACCTCGGTTTCCATCAGGTCTCTTGAAAGATTTTGTTTGCCAGAATGCTCGCAAAATAGACCCCATCACCATCAACTCTACACCCATGCCACCTTCACCATCACCAGGTATGAAATTCCCTATTTTGAATTATGTATCATGTGCTAATTTCTCTTCCGCACACACTGGTTTTCTAGAAGCCCTTACTGCAAGTGACGAGCCCTCATCTTTTCGACAAGACGTTGCATAAGCCCCTTGGAATGAAGCAATGCAAGCAGAACTTAATGCTCTTGCCAAAAATAATACATGGGTTCTCACAACTCTTCCTCCGGGAAAGAAACCCATCGGTTCCAAATGGGTATATCAGATCAAGTACAATTCCAACGACACTATTGAGCGTAACAAAGCTAGACTTGTGGTGCTCGGTAACCGTAAAAAAGAATCAATTTAAACGAAACATTTACCCCAATTTCTCATATGGCTTCAGTACGAGTGTTTCTATTCGTTGCTTCAATTAAAGGATCGGAACTCCATCACATGGATGTCCACAACGCCTTCCTTCATAGATATCTTAGTGAGGAAGTCTACATAACTCCTCTTTTGGGTCTTACAGGAGTCGCTTCAGGACAAGTATTTCGTCTACAGAAATCACTCTATGGCCTTCGTCAAGCTCCGCGGAATTGGTTTTTGAAGTTGTTCATGGCTCTTTGTTCTTACGGGTTCAAGCAAATTTGTACGGGCTATTCATTGTTCTCTTATGTACGTGATCATACAAGTCTGCATGTCTTAATCTATGTTGATGATCTCGTTATGCTGGCAATGACTCTGCCACCATCTCTAGCTTTAAGACCTATTTGAGCTCGTGTTTCTACATGAAAGATCTTTGCTCTCTCAAATATTTCCACATGTTACATTGCTTCTGCACAACAACCGGCTGATCTATTTACCAAGGTGTTGGGCAAGCAACAATTTCAATTTCTCTTAAACAAGTTGGGCATGATCGATCTTCACGCTCCAACTTGAATGGGAGTATTGGGATAGTATACTAGAATATTTTGTAGTTATTAGAAAATATATTCTAACCTAAATTTGGTTATCCATTCTTGGAACAAAAGACAGATTGCTCATTGTAATATTATATAATCTCTTATGTATTATTCAGTAAATGGAAGAAAACCAGTTTCACACAAACTCATCTTCTCTGTTTCTACAAAAACCATCTCATAGTGGCTCTGAGGGTTCAAAATATAACTATAAGAGTATAAAGTTTAGTAACAGTATAAAACTAACTCTATTAAATTTTGAAATACCAATATGATCTTGTAAAATATGAAAGTGCTAAACTAACCCTAAGATTTTGAACAATTGTACAGATATACCCAAATAGCACTTTTTCGGCATGGACTAAAGTAATTCAAATATTGACCTAATCTGAAAAGACAAAATACCCATAGACTTAAATTAAAATTTTAATGACCATTCTGCCCACAAGGTTCTTCTTCTTCAAACACACCGCCGCCGCCGTCCCCCCTAGTCGTCGCCAACTGGTGACGGGTCGCCAAACTGAACGCAGGTGGAGCTGATGAGTATCCTCTAAAACAAAGCTCCAAATTTGAGAAAATTCATCTTCTTTAACTCTGTAATCCATTCTAAGTGCAAGAGAAGAGTACGCCATATTTCCCGTTTCTGCCCATAAATTATAGAACTCGGTTCAACTTAGAAGTTAAACCCAACAAACCCTCACCAAAATATCTTACGCAGGATGAATGGAGGCAAATATTGAAGAAGCGATGGATCACTGTAAAGGTTTGAAACGGTATTAAACGTAATTTTTGCGTTTGGAGTCAGAACCAGGTAAGGCCAGATGCATTGGAACCGCCTCGACGAGTAAATCAGGGTCTTTTTAAAGTGGGGATAGTAGGTCAGAATCACCATTTGAGGTCGTTTAAGGCCTCAAAATGCCAATTACTGTTTTTGAGTGTTTTTCAATTTCCTTTTTATTTCAGAAATATTTCCAAATTTCCTCCCTAATTTTATTTTAGTATTTAAATACCTCTTGTATTATTCGGATATTTTTAATCATTTATATTGCTATTTTTAAGATTATTTTCTCTCCGGTGGATTTCAGAACCAAAACCTAGGGTTTCTTCTTGTAGACAATAATTGTTCTTCAAGATTTGTGCTTGCGGATCTCTTTGATATTCTATCTGCATCAATCGGTATTAGAGTAGGCTTTTCCTTGACCTTTTCCATTGATTCACGATTAGTGATTAACCATTAACTAAGGCGAAAGGGAATGAAATTATCGCATCATTAGATGCGTTGAGTAGGAAGATGGAGGCATTATCGACGCGAGTGGTGAAGCTGAGCAATGACGAGCGATCAACCATGAGGAATCTGAGGGGAAAGAATGTTATCGACGATTCATCAAGTTCGGATGATGAATTGACCGACACAGAAACTGTGACGAACCATGGAAATCAATGAAACAATCCTAATTATCGGGTTAAGGCTGACATCCCTTTTTTTATGGATCTATGGGCGTAGAGGAGTTCCTAGATTGGCAGATCGAGGTGGATCGATTTTTCGAGGTCATGGAAATTCCCGAGGACAAGCAAGTCAAGATGGTCGCGGTTAAGTTGAAGAGTACGACTGTCGTGTGGTGGGACAGGCTGGTTGACTCAAGGCGCAAGCGAAACAAGAATTTGATCAGAACTTGGATGAAGATGAAGCAGTTGATGCTAGATCGATTTTTTCCTGCTGATTACGAGCAAATTTTATACAAGCTGTACATTGAATGCTCCCAAGGAAGGAGGTTAGTTCAGGAATACACTGCTGAATTTATGCGTTACAGTGAACGCAATGAACTTGGCGAGTATGAGAATCAGAAAGTGGCTAGGTATATCAGTGGCCTGAACCTTCAATTCAGGAGAAGATGGGGTTACATACCGTGTGGACTGTGACTGAGGCTCAAACATTGGCCATGAAAGCAGAGATGATGGAGAATTCCCCTCGGGGAGGAAGTGGTAGCTATTCTGGCATTCGAAAATTTCAGCTCCAAAGTAATTTTAAGTCGTCCGAGAGTAAGGAGAAGATAGTGGTAACCAAGGATTCTAACCGTGGTACTGGTGGGGATGGTTCAGGTGGTGCGCATGACAAGAATGTGTTCCCAGCCAGGGCACCAGTGCAGAGATAGCTTAACCCATATTCTAAGCCACGTGGTGAAACGTGTTTTTGTTGTGGTGGTGTGGGACACATGTCGAATGTTTGCCCATTAAGGATCGTGGTTCTCCTGGAAGAAGATGGTGAGGACGATGCAGCGGATGAGTATGATGGAGCTGAATTTGCCGAAGAGGAGACAACTGAGAAAGTCAGCATTGTGTTGCAGCGGATTTTGTTATCATCCAAGGACGAGGGGCAGCGTAACACTCTTTTCAGAACCCATTGTTCGATTAATAATAAGTTGTGCAATTTAATTGTGGATAATGGTAGTTCTGATAATCTTGTTTCTGCGAAATTAGTTGAATATCTGAAATTACCCACTGAGCCTCATAAAATCCCTTATAACTTAGAATGGGTTAGTAAGAGTAATCAGGTTAGGGTGACGTTAACTTGTAGTGTTCCTGTTTCAATTGAGAAACATTACAGGGAGAATGTGATATGTGATGTACTGGATATGGATGTGTTCCATGTGTTGTTGGGGAGGCCTTGGCAGTTTGATAATGACGTTATGCACAAGGGCGTGAAAACGTCATGTTGTTTGCATGGGGCAGTATAAGATTTCTATGGCTCTTGTTCAACGTTTTGATAGTGTCGCGGGAAGTAAACAATTGAATTTTTTGGTTATGACACGAGGTGAAGAGGAACTTGATGAGGCTGTTGCTGAAGCTGACTGTTTTTATCCCGTGGTGATGAAGCGGTTGATGAGTGCTGAGAAGGAGGAGGCACTGATCCAAGTGGAAGTGCAGGCGATTTTGGAGGATTTTGAACTGTTAACTGATGACGATCTTCCAAGTGAGTTACCTCATATGCAGGATATTCAGCATCAGATTGATTTGGTTCTCGACTCTAGCTTGCCAAACCTCCCACACTATCGTATGAGTCCGAATGAGAATGAAATTATGAGGGAACAGATTGACGACTTGCTGAAGAAATGGTTCATTCGTGAGAGTATAAGTCCTTGTGCGGTTCCTATTCTTCTTGTTCCTAAGAAAGAAAATCAGTGGCGGATGTGTGTTGATAGTAGGGCTATTGACAATATTACTATCAAGTATCGATTTCTGATTCCTTGATTGGACAACATGCTTGATAAGCTGGCGGGTTTGACGGTGTTTTCAAAGATTGATCTTCGGAGTGGATATCATCAAATTCGTATAAGGCCTGGAGATGAGTGAAAGACGGCTTTCAAGAGTAAGGATGGACTGTACCAGTGGTTGGTGATGCCTTTCGGATTATCCAATGCCCCCAGTACCTTTACGAGGTTGATGAATCAGGTTTTACGCCTTTTCATTGGCTCTTTTGTGGTGGTTTACTTTGATGATATCCTGATTTATACTAAGACCAAAGAGGAGCATTTAGAGCATTTGAGGCAGGTGTTGCAGTCTTTGCTGAAAAAGTATACGTTCAACACCAACAAGTTACTTTTTCTGGGTTTCATTGTTGGTGAAGATGGAATTCAGGTTGACGAGGATAAGGTGCGTGCTATTAGCGAATGACCAGCACCTACGTTTGTAACGGAGGTACGTAGTTTCCATAGTCTGGCTATGTTTTATACACGTTTTGTCCATAATTTCAGTGATGTGACTGCTCCCATTACTGAGTGTTTGAAGAAGGGAAAATTTCATTGAGGTCCTGAGCAGGAACAAAGTTTTGCTTTGATCAAAGAAAAGCTATGTACTGCACCGGTATTAGCTTTACATGATTTTGATAAGGTTTTTGAAGTAGAATGTGATGCCAGTGGTTTAGGGATTGGAACTGTGTTATCCCAAGAGAAGAGACCAGTGGCATTTTTCAGTGAGAAACTGACGGAGGCTCGGCAGAAGTGGAGTACTTATGATAAGGAGTTCTATGCTGTTTTTAAAGCTCTACGACAGTGGGAGCATTACCTAATTTAGAGGGAGTTCATTTTATTCACTGATTATCAGACTTTGAAGTTTCTCCATAGCCGGAAGATGATTAATAAGATGTATGCTCGATGAGTCAGTTTTCTACAAAATTTTCCTTTCATTATTCAGCATAAGTTGGGAAAGTCGAATAAGGTGGCCGATACTTTGAGTGGGAAAGCTTTTTTGTTGATTACTTTGTCACAGTGATAGTTGGTTTTGAATATCTGGAGGAGCTGTATGAGGAAGATGTTGAATTTAAGGAGATATGGGCAAAGTGCAATGAGGGCAACATTAATGGAGCAGATTATCATGTTCGCGATGGCTATTTGTTCAAAGGAGATCAGTATTGTATCCCTAACTCTTCTTTGAGGGAGAAACTAATTCGGGATTTACATGGTGGCGGTCTTAGTGGTCATTTGGGAAGAGATAAGACGATTTCTAGTTTGGAGGAGAGGTATTATTGGCCCCATTTGAAGAGATACATGAGCACCATTGTCAAGAAGTGTTATGTATGTTAGGTTTCTAAAGGTCAGTATCAAAATACTGGTATTTATATGTCATTACCTATTCCTGAAGATATTTGGCAAGATTTTTCTATGGATTTTGTGTTGGGGCTGCCTCGTACCCAACGTGATGTAGATTATGTGCTCGTAGTGGTGGACAGGTTTTCCAAGATGTCAATTTTATTGAATGCAATAAGACTGCTGATGTGTCCAATATTGCGAAGCTATTTTTCGGGAAGTTGTTCATCTCCATGGAATTCCCAGATCCATTAATTCATACAGGGATATGAAATTCCTCAGTCATTTTTGGATTACTTTGTGGCAGATGTTTGGGACTGCTTTGAATAAGAGTTCTACAGCTCATCCCCAGACTGACGGGAAGACTAAGATAACAAACAAGACGTTGGAAAATATGATTCATAGTGTTTGTGGTGAGAAGCCAAAGCAGTGGGTTTTGGCTTTGCCTCGAGTCGAATTTGCTTATAACAGTGCAGTGCATTCAGCTACGAGAAAATCTCCAATTTTTCTTGTTTATACTACTGTTCCGAAGCATGTGGTGGATTCGGTCAAGTTGCCAAAGGTTCCTGGAGTTAGTAAGTCGGTATAAAATTTGGCTAAGGAGATTTCGAAGACCAAGAAATCTATTAAGGCTCGTTTGGAGGCTACTGGGAAAAAGAATAAGGAGGCTGCTGATAAGCGTAAGAGACTAAAGGTTTTCAAGGAAGGAGATGACATCATGGTATTCTTGCACAAGGAGCGATTCCTAGTTGGTACGTACGGTAATCTCAAACCACGTAAGTATGGTTCGTTTAAGGTGTTGTGAAAGATTAATGATAATGCTTATGTTGTGGCTCTCCCGGATACTGTGAGTATTTCCAACACTTTTAACGTGGTTGATATTTATGAGTACCATGAGGATGAAGTTCTCTATCCTGAAGAGTACTCGGGGTTGAGTTCTTCGGAGATGGAGGAGACTGATGCATGATGAATGGCGGCGAAGATTGAAGAAGCGATGGATCACCGTAAAGGTTCGACATGGTTTTAAACGTAACTTTTGCGTTCAAAGTCAGAATCAGGCGAGGTCGGATGCGTTGGAACCATCTCAACGAGTAAATCAGGTTCCCTGCTAAAGCTTAAAGAGCAGATAAGAATCACCATTTGAGGTCGTTTAAGGCCTCAAAATGCCAAATTACTGTTTTTGAGTGTTTTCGGTTTTCTTTTTTATTTCGAAAATAATTCCAAATTTTCTTTTTTATTATTCCTGAATTTTATTTTAGTATTTAAATACCTCTAGTATTAATTGGATATTTTTAATCATTCATAATACTATTTTTCGAGATTATTTTCTCTCTGGTGGATTCCAGAACCAAAACCTAGGGTTTGTGCTTGCATAACTTAATTGTTTTTCAAGATTCGTGCTTGCGGATCTCTCTGATATTCTGACTGAGTCATTTTCAAACCAAAACTGATCCATCTTCACAAAAAACAATCTCGTTGGATTTTATAGTTACGAATTCGATGCAACCACTAAAAAATTCTCAAAAAAAATCATACATGAAGGTCCAATCCAAAACATGGTCTTGGAAAACTAACCTTGAATCGGCGGTGGTGCACCCACGAGCTCGTCCCCTTTGTCGAGCCACGATCGTAGCATAGGGTTAAACATGATGAGCTATATTCTGCAAATCTGGTGCCTCCTATCCCACAGTTAAGGAAGAAGGCGATAAGGAACCAGCACTCTGAACTTTATTTCGGATGGCGACGAGGAACCAGTGGCGGAGGAACCAACACTCCGACGAGGAACTAGCGGTTTTTGAAGTGAGAAAAAAGGAAAAAGAAAGGAAATGTTTAGTTAACAAGAGGAATTTTTTTGTTTAGTTACCAATTTTGGGCCAAATTGGTAGTTGACAATTTGGTCAACTAAGTCTAGAGTTAGATTGACACTTTTAACCAAAACCTAAGGTTAAAAACACACTTTTCTCCAAGAGTTTTTATTGGAGATGGAGTTAAAATAGTATTATTATTATTTGACTAACATGTGTTTTTGATCCCCAACCTATATTGAAATGCCATCTTTTGGTCCCCAATGGCAAAACCGCGTACATTCAACTTTCAACAAACATAAATTGATTTGTTTGGTCCCCAATACCATATTCCGGGTGGTTTTCAAGTAATGTTAAGCCACAATCACATGAAAAACACTTTTGCCCCTAATAAAAAACTGAAAATAATTTGTTACTTTGTCTTCTTTGGCGATGGTGTCGGGTTTCTGTCACCGCCCCGCCGTTTCAACCTTTGCCATATCCGGGTTTCAAGCTTCGCGGTCTCCGAGTTTCGGTCTCCGGCTTCTCGAATTGTAGAGACCTAGGGATTCAAATTGTCGTTGGATGCTTCTTCTTCGATTTGCAGGTGGCAGAGTGGAGTGGCATCAGGAGGGGTGGGTTAGGGTTTTGAGGGTGGCGCCAGAGGTGGGTGGTGTCAGCTCGTCACGATTTCAAGATCTCCAACGAAAAATGAAGCGACGACAGGGGCGGTGGGGGAAAGGGCGTGGTTGGGGACGACTTCAAAGAAGAAATCCGGTGGATTTATGTTGTTTTTTCAGTCGAATTCAGATGTTTCAGGGTTTGGGCTTGACCTTGGACCAGTGGCTGCGGCGACGAGAGAGTGGTGGGACTTTATTTGCAATTAATCCCCTCACCTTCTGTAGGGTTTTTGAAAATGATCCCAAATATAGAATATTTGCGTATTGACCCTAGAATTTAATTGATTTTTAAATTAGTAAAATTACAAAAATACCCCTAGCTATGTCATAAAATAATTCCGGTTTACCTGAAAACCACCTTTAGGGATCAAACAAACCGATTTGAATTTGTTGAATGCTGAATGTATGCGGTTTTGCCACTGGGGACCGAAAAATGGTATTGCAACATATGTTGGGGACAAAAAAACAATGTAGCCTTATTATTTTGGGGTGAAAATTAAAAAACACAGTAAAGTCTAGGGATTGAGATGCAATTGTTTTTAAATGGAAAAGTGCTTCTTCTTCCTTCCGTGCACGTTGAGTCGCCTTCACAACCCAATTTTCCTGTTGCCATCGCACCTCGATCGCATAGATTATTGTCGTCTTATATCAAATGTTAGGTTTCAGTCGACGATGAAAATTTCTCGAGCAGTGTTAATATTGACTCCATTTAACCATTACTTTTTAAAAGTTACATTTGATCATTAATAACGTTAATTACATTTAATAATCATAAATAAAAATTTAATATTTTAAAGCTACACATTACAGAGAATTTAAAAATACCATGCTACTAATAAATTTAATTCACTTTAATAAATTTAGTTTTATTTAGTTTTATTATCAATATTTTTCATTTAGCTTAATTTGATTCACTTCGGTTTGCATCAGGAAAAGAAGAAAAAAACACGGCATAATAATAACTCATGGATTTAGAGAAGTGCATATCCAGGTATACACCAATTTATAACAATTTGAAATTGCATAGATGTTCCATTTGATGCCTAAATTAATGAAATACATCCTAGGAAGTACTAGGAATTTAATAATCCAGCTCATTACAAAGACAGTCTTTAATTATATATGATAGAAATGTTTACGATCGAAACTACTATCAATGATCCCGTCTAGCTCAGTTGGTAGAGCGCAAGGCTCTTATCCTTGTGGGCGTTTTCCTTCTCTCTAATTCTTTTGCACCATCTATTTCTCTCTCTTTTCTTCCTAATTCTTTTGCACCATCTATTCCTCTCTCCTTTTTCTAATTCTTTTGCACCATCTATTCCTCTCTCCTTTTTCTAATTCTTTTGCACCATTAATACAAGGCAATGTCTTGGAAATTTTTTTTCTTGTGACATATGGAAAGACGGGTTGAATTTAAATTATGAAAGGGAAATTTTTTTCAATTGCAATAATAAAATTTTATCATATGCAACTTGCAGTAGATATAAATTTATGACTCGATTAATGCAATTCAAAAAAATTTATCTGAATTTTTTCTAATTTGCAACTCATACCTTGATCTTTCAATAATTCATGGAAAGATCAAAATACGTTGCACACTTGATACAAAGCTAGAATATCACGGACAATGGTCTACAAGAAGACAGGACATAATATGGATATTATGTTTTCATAATTGATAATTTTAGTTTTTTCGCATGAAAAAGTTTCAGGAAATGCGGCATTTCCTTAATTTTATAGATAGTTCACTGTACTTTTTATCTTAAATATTATATATATATATATATTTTATAAAATCTAAATATTGTATTTAAAAGTTAAAATAAGTAATAATGTGTATTTGAATGTGAAATATAAAAATATATATTTTGCAAAAAAAACATTTTACAATTTCTAAATTTAGTATGTAATTTATCAAATGCAGTGTATAAGGTAAAAAATAAGTGACATGTCCATAAACTTATGAACAGACCACCTAGGAGACCTGCTCTTTTTTTCTTTTTCTTTTTTTTTAAACAAAGAATTTCTTTTAGGAGTACAGCGTTCGGTATTAGTCTACATTTCACACCAGTTATAAAAATTCAAAAAACATTTCACACCAAAAAACCCCTTTATTTTGTGTAATCTCTATTTATTCTATCTAGTATATTTATTATGTGTCTATATATTCATAGATCATATAATGCATTTATTACCAGTAGGTTAGGATTTTAATATATTTTATTATATAATTACTTTAATTAGAGAAAATTTTCTATTAGACCGATTAACGGTTAGACTAATCATGAAAAATCTCGTTTTAATAATCTAAGAGTCAAATTATAACTATTTATATATTGCGATACATTTTAAAAGCTTTTCAAAGTTATAAAAATCTAGTTGTATTAAATAAAAGAGTAATGATCTTTTCAGTGAAACTTTATAGTGTAACATGTGAATGACGTGGCATTAGAAAAATGACTGCTATATCCATTATGATTTACAGTACTTTTCAAGGACGGTGATTAATGATTAGGTATTTTCATTAATGTCACATGTTCACTGAAATCATCATTACTCTAAATAAAAATGAACATCTAATCACCCCTTAGCTAAATCAATTATTAAATTATCCGTCCAACAGTTAGTTAGATTGAAATAAAACTTACCAAAACTTTGTGCTTTATTTATGTAATTCATATTTATAATGATTTTACAGTAATGATGTATCTCACTTCAAGAGGCATTTAACTACTCATTTAGTCAAAATTTCTTAACATCTATCATAAAATTAAATTAGTGTGTAAGTACAAATACTATTTTTAAAATCATTAAAATAAATATTTTTAATATACAGTATATAATTTTTCACAAATTTTAACTATTATTAATAAAAATATTAAAGATCCATTTTTTTTGAGTTTGTTGAAAGTAAAAATTATGCAGGGAAGGAGGAAGTAAAATAAATAAGTATGTAACTCATAGGAAACAAATGAGCATGTATTGCTAAGCAGTAAGCGCCTGCAAGTGCTGCTTACACAAGATTGATCAAAGACTCCAAAACCAAAAAAACATGAAACTAAACATATATGATCATACCAAATTACCAGATATTAATTAAGCTATAAGTACTAAAACCCAGTGATTAATTACTCCCATAGAAACAATGATCAGAACCATAAGGAACCAAAGCCGAAGACGATTGCTGATCATATTTGTTACTAAAACCAAAATCACCATCATACGGACTAATCGCCGCCGCCGCACCGACAACGGTCCGATTCAGATCAACGTTGTTCATCATCGCATGATGATGATGATGGTGATGATGAGAGTTTCTCACGAGCTCCAATTCATCCGCCTTCGTAAGAACATTCTTCCTCAGCTCCTCGAGTGCAGCTTCATGCTGCTCCAGCTGCTCCAAATTCATGTGACCAATCTCTTCTTCCCACCAGAAACTCGCGCCATTGCTGTTGTTCATCATCGTCGCCCTCTCCTGCATCTCCGTCTTCTTCTTCTCCGCCTCCAGCTCCTTCGACAGCTTATCGTACTCCGCGTTGTACTCGCGCATTTCAGCCGCGCTGATGGTGTTGGCGGCGCCGGCGGCGCCACAGTTACTGCCGTCTTTCGACAAGTATCGGTTTATCACGCCGTCAACGGTTGGGTGTCCGAACGAGTAGAACCGCTTTCCGGAGGACTGGACGATGATTGTCGCCTCGGCGCCGGTGAGGATGCAGATTTCGCTCGCCTTCTTGAAAAGCCCGGCGCGGCGCTTCGAGAACGTGACTTGGCGGTTGCTAACGTTGTCGATTTTCTTGATCTCGATCTTCTTCCGGCCCTGTGTTGTCCGCTTCCTCTTCTGGCTCATGAACATGCCGGAGGCGGCGGCGTTCATGGCGGCGGCGAGGCTGTTGTGGTTGGGTGAGGCGGCGAGAGCGTGGGGGTTTGTCATGATGGGAGTGGATAATAATGGTAACGTGTTGTGAGTGTTTGTTATGGGTATTTATAGTTTTTGGACATTCCTTACTCTTTATCTCTATAATTTTGAATTTAGTTTCTGGTACAGGTTTTGAAATATTTTGTTACCATATTTTGGTGTCTTAATTGATACATTGGTGATCTCAGCCTATTTTGTTAGCCACTGATTATGCAATGAATTATGGAAACCTTAATCACGATTACACAGGGGTTTTCAAATGCAAATACCAGTATATGCGGATAGTTAAAAATGTGGTACATAGTCCTAAAAAATAATCGGGCCGCCATGCGAGTAATATTGATCTGGCCGGATAACAGGGTGTCTAGTGATCTGTTTAAAATGAAAATTTGAGATTATTATTATTTCATTATATTACATAAATTTGTATTGGTGCTAAAAAAATAGTTTTACAATATGACAATGTTGTTTAACAATTGAATTCTCGTGACATTTTTTGTAGTACAAATAAATATAATTTTTTATCATTAAAATTTTTAACATATAAGCATCTCCAATGCTACTAGGGTTTTCTGTGAATATTGTAGCAACATGTCAAATTGTAATATGACTGTGACGTATTCAGAGATGTTTGGTTTTAGAAACATTTTTTCTCCAACACTAAAATTATAGTCGTAAACATTTTCATACTTCCAACAAACATTTAATAAATAATTTTAACATTTTACATAAACACCTATTATTACTATTTGTACTTATTATATTTATGAAGTGTATGTAATTATAAAAAATATTTAACATGTATTTCATTTTGTTTTAAACACTCGATAACGTTAAGGTCCAAATTCTATTATTGCATAGTAAAAAGCTAAAATAAAAATAAATATTTAAATAATATTTAAATTCTTAAATAAAATATTTAATACACGTGCACTATTATTTATATCATAATTTATAACTATTATTAATTTATAATTTTAATATATTAATATATAATATAATTATATAACATAAATGGTTGGGGTAAAAATAAATATTAAAAGTTATAATTCATACACTTTGTTAATTGTATTTATCTATAAAATTTAAAATCCTAATTTTAAAATGATTTAATCGAGTAACAAAATTTTTGCTAGGATTAAATACGTTAAAATTTACAAGGTAAATAATAAAATGATTGAACAAAATGTATACGTGTCCAAGCGAGGACTTCAATATGTCTGAATACATATTCTCTATTCCACATGTCAATTAAAAATACATCCACATCAAATTTCGAGGCTTTAAATAACTAGTTTGAGATATTATTTTGGACAGGGAGTCTCTTTGTATTATGTGGCAATCGACATTCAACCAAATGAGTTCCGGATGGGAGATGCTCTAATGATTTTTTTAACAAGTCTATAATCATCATTATCATTCCCTAGTTTTGATAAACTTAACAAAATAGGTTGAAATTACGGAAAAAATTATTGTGTTAAATCTTTTAATTAGTGGAAAGGTTATGAAAGTTTGAGGATAAAAATTATTTTAAAAAAATCAATTGGACCTACTGCTAGAATAGGGTTGTGCTCATGGGCACAATTACCAAATTTAGGTGGAAAGAGAAGAATTCTAGGTTGAACCAGAATGTTTGAAAATTTAGTACTAGAATATTATGTTAATTCACATTTATGGACAATTGAGAACTGAGAGTATACATTTGGAAATAAAATGATATTTAATACTCTCCTCGTCCCATATAAAACTTCTAATTTTTTGGTCAATTTTCTCAATACATGTTTGACTATAAATTTCACTGGGTATATATAGAAATATTATCATGTGAGATATAGTAACATTTTATTGGTGGTCAAACATACTTTGACAAATTTGACCATAAATAGAAAGTTTAGGGTTTAGTATTAAAATAAATTAAATATATTTAAGTTTACCGGACATCCAGGGTTTCGCGAACCTGATCCAGATTAGGTGAAATGTAACAATTTCAACCAAAAACCGGTCAGAAAAATAAAAATAAAAATAAAATTACCAAACTATTTAAAACTGGATTGGTAAATGGACAGATTGGGTATTACGTAATTGGGTATTTTTAAATACTCTACATACCGTAAGTGCTTGCATTAATTTTATTTTCGGTAAAAAATTTGATTGATGATAGCTTTATTTGGAGATATCTTCTACGTTCTATTTTGGTTAATTTATTTCAAGACATTGATTATTTCCTTACTCTGGTTAGTTTTCTCATAGGCTACCACTTCAAAATTTTGTTTCATTTTAATATTATCAGTAATTTTATGAATCATTAATTTTTTAAATTTTATTTTATTTTAATATTATCAGCAAACAATTGAATATATAACTCGAATAATATATGATCGAACTTGAATATTAATAAATATTTTTAATTAAATAGAAATTTGTCAAATTGTATTACTTGATAAGGTTTCATTGTATTTTTTTAGTTAAATGTTGTAAGAGTAGTAAATATTGTATTAAAACTTCATGTAATGTACATATTTGAATTTACATGTCACTTTAGTGAACAATTGGAATTAGTGAATAATAATGGTAATGTATTGTGAGTTTTTGTTATGAATATTTTTAGGTTTAGAATTTAGAATTTAGATTTTGTGTCTTGATTGATACATTATTGATCTCAATATATTTGGTTAACCACTGATTAACCGTGAAAACATTATGCATTGGTTAACGATATGGATGGTGTTAATAATTTTTATTTTATTCTTAGTAAGAAATCAAAATGTTGATGAAGATATCTTATTTTCCATATTTAATTTCTATTTTGGTTAAATCACTTTCATACTTTTATTATTTTCCTTATTTTGGTTAGTTTTCTCACATACTAGAGCTTCTGTTTCATCTCCATTAATAATTCAAATAATCAATCATCACTTCTTTAATAATTCGTTTGCTAATAAAAGTCTCGATAAGACTCTAAATTCTATTATACACTTCAGAATTACATATGTGAAATAATTTTATTTACCCCTCCGTTTATCAATTTGTGGCACTTATTTTTATTGGATGGTTTTTTTTAAATGGCACACTCCAATTTTTGACCAGATCCATTCAATCTCATCCACTCATTCTATTTTTTACTTTCTATATTCAATTTCATCCGCCTCATTGTATTCAACTAACTTAAGGGAGGGATTACACAAACTTAACTTTAGTTGAATAAAGGTAGAAATAATTTTATGCACAATAAACTTTTAAAATGGATTACGATGGTAATTATGAAACTAAAAAAATTATAAACATTAAATTCATATATTACTCATCAATTGTCATCACATTTATCAATTTATTTTCATTAACTATATACCATACGTACGTGGTTTCAGTCCGGTGATTGAATTTGTGGGGTCAAATTTGTGGGTTAAACTTTTGTAACTCAATATTTAATGTTGATGTTTAAAAGAGAAAGAAAGAAACAAGAAAATGATGTGGGTGATGAGAGGTTACTCATGAATCAGTCGTAAACTTGAGAAGTCAGTTTTTACATGAATTTGGGACCCGCATGAAGTGGAAGAAGATGATAGTCCATGCTATAATAATAGCTCACATTTTCTATACAACTTCATTGAAATATCATTAACTGCATGTGCAAGATATATAAGAGTAAGTCCAACAGTTTCCTTATAATAGGGATTTTCATTGATTATAAGGATTATACTTGGTTTTTAAGCTTCAACAGCTTTCCTATCCCATTCCAGAAGATTTGTTTTCCTATATTTGTAGAAAGAGAAAAATATTATAGGAAATGAAAATTTAATGCAATTCCAATTGAATGCATCAAATCATAACACAATATTCATTTTCTATTAAATTTAAATATAATATTTTCTTCATTTTTCCATTCCTACTATAAAGTACATTCCACTTTTAACAAAAAAAAATTAGAGAAACTAGTACAATCTCGAGCTCGGATGAGATGGTTCTTTATATATTTTTTAAGGGTTTTGTCAATAATGATTTGATGTCAATAATGATTTGTTTAGAATGTTGAAATTATTTTCTTTGATATATAGTTTA
>JAULKM010000009.1:11000716-11019017 GCA_032355605.1 Rubia tinctorum
CCCCCCCCCCCCCCGCCCGAGCTCGACCCGCCGTCGCACGTGCGGAAAGGCCACGCCCGAAACGTGGTGCGCGTGAGCGTACGTGATGCGTGAGTGGCACGCGCCATCTTCACCGCTGCCTCTCGCTCACTTCCCGCTCTCATTTCACCAGCTCTCGCCGCTCCGCTTGCATCACCGTTCTTGCGCAGCCCTGTTCTCGGGCCGCCCCGCTCGCACCATCGTTCTCGCGTCGCCCTACTCGCGCCACCATTCTCGCCTCCCGGATTTTCCCCGACCCCGGCTCTCGGATTTTCCCTCTCCCCCGCGCTCTGGTCTGTAGATGGCGGCGGGTGGTGACGCCGGTGAGTGGTGAAGTAAGGGGAAGAAGAAGGGCAAATTTGTAATTTTGTTTTTCAATTTTATTTATTTTTTTCAGAATTAAAATTTATTTTATACACGTACATACATATTAGGGCGTAAGTAAGTAAAATAGATATAGCAGCACCCAAAAAAATTGTACAAAATATGTTGGTGCGTGATATAAGAACAAGGGTTATTTACATTTATAACCCCGACTTTAGGCTGAAAGTGCCAATATAACCCTGCAATCTCAGAAAGTGCAAAAATAACCCTAACGTATTATTGTATGTGCCAATGTAACCCTAACTTTTGAAAAATTTGTGCCGATATACCCACATTCTATCTTTCCGGCGTTGACCGTGTAAATTCCGGCGAAGATAAAAATGAAATGACTAAAATACCCTTGACTAAAATCTAAAAAATTTATTGCCGAAATACCCTTAGAGTTATACAGGGTTATTTAAGCACATAGTCAATAAAGTCAGGGTTATATCTGCACTTCCGATATGAAGACAGGGTTATTTCAGCACATAGTCAATAAAGTCAGGGTTATATATGAACTTCCGATATAAAGACAGAGTTATTTCAATACATAGTCAATAAAGTAAGGGTTACATCTGAACTTCCAATATAAAGATATAGTTATTTCAACACATAGTCAATAAAGTCAAGGTTATATCTGCACTTCAGATATAAAGACGGGGTTATTTCCGAACATAGTCAATAAATTCAGGGTTATATTTGCACTTCCGATATAAAGACGGGGTTATTTCAACACATAGTTAATTTCAGCACATGACTAAATTAAACATGAAAGTATTAAATTAATTAGATGAATGTTGTTACGAAGAGTTTCGTATCTTAATATTTACCGAAATGTCTGAAATAACTTGTTTTATACACAATGTAAATGCTTAAACACATGAAGAAATGTGCACATATTTATCAATACCTAGATAACTAGTTAGGACAGTCGAACTAAACCCTCAAATACACGAACTAATTGCATAAATAGATGATTTAATGACTTCGTATATGTTACTAGTTGCAGTATATAAATGATACATATTTGCATGAAGCCATTTTGAGCGACTCGTCAAAAGGATCATCTGAACTACGTCAACATGCTGCACATGAAGGAGATTGAAGGAGGGAATACTTATAAAGTAATTGAGAGATTATCAAAACAACCAGTGGTCTAGATCTATGAGATTTAATGTTAAATTATAGTAGATTTTTATTTTTTACACATTACTTAAATTTTGAAACTAATCATTTAAATTGATCTTTTAATGCCTTAAACACCCAAACTAACAACTGGAGTTCAAATAAGTAAAACAATGTTCAAATTAGTAAACCCCAACAAGAAGTATATTTAAACTAATGATTATAATAAATGAACTAAATGCATACAGTATATACATAAACTAAAATTATCGTAAAAATTGATAAAAGTGCATTTTAACCTTATGTTTTGGTCGAAAGTGCCAATATAACCTTTTAAAATCTAAAAGTACCAATCTAACCCCGACTACCTGAAATTGGCTGGAAATCACTACCATTATGCCCTTGAGTTTAAAAAAAGACCATTATACCCGCTTCTCTTTTCTCCAGATCTCTCGTCTTCCCCAAACCATCTTCTCCAAATATCACTCCATCGTTGCCAATATTCTTGCTCCACCATTTCCTATATTCTCTCCATCGTTGCCAATATTATACTTCAACGACATTCCGCATTGTCAATAGTAGCACGGAGTTTAATCGAAATCTCAGGGGTTGGAACGATCCAGATTGTCATCCATCAGGATGGGTTACGATAAGGGTAAGGTTACGACGAGGGTAAGGTTAAAGTGGTTAGGGTTACGACGCATAGGGTTACGACCAGGGTAGGGTAACGAGTGATCGGTGGTGCTAGGGAGGTGGTCTTGGAGGTTGGGGAGGTGGTTCTAGAGATGGGTGAGGAAGGAGGTGGTGCTAGAGGTGGCAGAGTGGCGAAGAGGTGGTGGAGCTCTAGAGATTGACAAGGAAGGAGGTGGTGCAAGAGAGTGGCGATGGAGTGGTGCTCGGTTTCGGCGTTTGGCGGTAGCGCTCAGCGGTGGAGATTTTGGGTGTTTGATGGTGATGAAGAAGAAGTTTAGAGGTATAATTGTCATTAGATTTTTAGTTTTAAGGTTGTGGGTATTTTTGTCTTTTCATTTTAGGTCAACGTCTGAATTCCTTTAGTCAATGCCGAAATAGTGCAATTTGGGTATATCTTCCCCATTACTCAAAGTTTTTGGGTTAGTTTGGCAATTTCATATTTTACAAGGCATACCTGCAATTTCAAAATTTAGTAGTGTTATTTGGGCACTTTACCAATATATATATATATGAAGAACACAAAGTAAACCACATCACATGACTATGAAATTTGTAAGACTAAATTGTTTTTTGGTCCCTAACCATCTTTTAGTCCCCGAGACCAAAACCACATCCTTTTAGTACCCCAAAAATTTAAAAATTCAAAATGAAATTTTTGGTCCCCAAAATTAAATTCCTGGTGGTTTTCAGATAGACCAAATTATTTTTTGGTCCCTAACATAGCATCTTATACCATCTTTTGGTCCCAAAAAACCACCCGAAATATGGTTTTGGGGACCTAAAATTTTATTTTGAATTTGTGGGATACTGAAAGGATGTGGTTTTGGTCTCGAGGACCAAAAGATGGTATAAGATGCTATGTTAGGGACCAAAAAACAATTTAGTCAATTTGTAATGTCTGAACTAAGTAATTAAATAACCAAACTAAAGTGTTAAACCATCAAACAAATCACAGCCATAACTTGTAACACAACAACATTCTGAATTAACAGACAAATTCAAAGCAGTATACTCAAACCTAATCATTGAACTAAAGAAAAAATGCATGAACTAAACATCAGAAAAATATTTAATTTGATAAACTAAACTAAGCACCCAAATAGCATTTCCGAGAGAGACAGTAAAATTTGAATAACAAACTAACCCATTAAATAGCCGAACAAAATAGTTAAACCACTGAACTAATCCAATTCAAAAAATGTCATGAAAAAAACTAAAAGTTATACTCCATTAAGACAAAATAAATTCAACATCCTAAAATATTCAACATCCACAATTAAAAAACACTAAAATCATTCATCATTCAGATATTACCAATACAAATCTTTCAATTACATCACCAATTCAATCTAACTTTTTTTTTTTACTTCAATAACTTCTTGCAAACAACTTTAACTTCAGTTTGTCTCGTAATCTTCCACAATTGCTTTAATTGCATCCCCAACAAGTCGGGTGGAGGGAAATTTGGCATATCGGTTGGAAAGTCCATGGAAATTTCAGGCTTCCATCTTGTTTGTACAGTGATATTGGGGAGAAGCGGGCTCCGAAACCCAAAACTTTGATTTCTGCGGGGATTTCAACCAATGACAAGTTGTGTTACTAATCTTGTGAGCATATAACGGTCTAATTTATTGAGAACATAGAATATAAAGAAGAAGCATATATTGTGCCCCAATATTCCCTCTCGCAATGCATGAGAATTGCAGCATGAATAGTATTGGTGGGCAGCGGCGGACCAGACTAAAATTTTAGAAGGGGTGAATTAGTACACGAAATTTTTTTTCATTCAAATTAGGACCAACATAATTAGCTTCAAGATTCATATGACAAAATTAACACTTACTAATAGTATAGTCTCAATACAAAATAAGTTATTAAATTAATTACTTTCGAACACTAGAACCAGATGCAAGATTGAGTGGAGAGAGTTGTATTCTACGCATTTGCATCTTTTGATAATTTTGCAAGATCTTCTCATTCTCAATTCCGACAAACATCTCTTTCTTGATGTACATAATCATTCTATCATTCGGTCATTCATCTCTCATTTTATTGCGTAAATTAGTCTTGATATTTTTCATTGCAGATAAACTCTTTCTACGAAAACAGTTGCAACGGATAGCACCAATTCTAGTTCAATCAAATAGTATGTCTATGAAAAAAATTGAATCTCTACGTTTTTTTAACCATTTCCTTAGGAAGATGTATCAAGTTTTCAATCTCTAAAAATTCTTCATTGGCAAGTACATTTGGAATGGGAATGAAAACATCCATTTTTGGTTGTTCGTAAAGTGGAATTTCGGAGGGATTAATCAATAGAAACCCGCTGGAAAGGAATAGAAGGTTGGGGAACTATTTAATTCAGAATTTTATAGGATTAATTCATTTGGAGGCAGTTTAATTTCAGGCCAAATTGGGTTTCATTTTATATTGGGTTGTTTTTTTTCTTTCTAAAATGAATAGGCTCGGATTACTTTACTTAGAGATTTAGGAATAAAATTTAGCCCATTCATTTTCTCTAATTATAAGAACGAGTTATCTTCTTCATCGCGCCTGCAAGCCTGCAACTTCTGTTCCCTGCGACGAAGCTTTTCAAAACTGAAAATTTCTATAATCCAAAGAGGCCCTTTACCTTCCAAACTTTACCTGGGTGGAACTTATACCAATTTTGTTCATCCGATGCTCACAAAGACGAAAAGCATACTACTCCCTTAACCATCGGAATCTGGGGGCGACCGCACCGGCTCGACCTTCTGACATTGTTGGTGGGTTGAAACAAACACAAGAGACATAAGAAATGAGTGCATAAAATATATGCGATTGCAATGCTAAAGAATATGCAAAGGACCCCCTCACAAAGGAGAAACAAGATGGCTTTGATGAAGGCAATTGGCTTTGAGTCAAATACATGCTTAGTTGCTTTAAAGAAAATTTTAGGCCAAAATACATTCATAATCCTAACTTTTGGTTGAAAATACCAATATAATCCGATAATATGAGAAAGTGGCAATTTAATGTTAACTAATTATTATATATGCTAATTTAACCCTAAATTTCAAAAAAATTGAGCCAATACATCCAAACTCCCTAATTCTGACATCGATCCATGAAATTCCGGCAATGACAAGAAAGTAGAATGATGGAAATACCCTTAACTGAGAAGCTGAAAAATTGATACCCATAATACCCCCTGTGACCTGGCAGCTTATTGATTTTCTTCTTCTTCACCGCCGCTGCACAATTGGAAACTGTTGTTGCTTCCCTGGCAAACGCTACCGCTTAGCCAGAAACCATTGCTCATCCCATGCCACTCCGCCGAGAACCACCACCGCTCCACCTAAAAACAACGCCACTCAGGCAACCCTCGATCCACACCCTTGGAAACCCTAATCACTGCTCACACCCCGTCGCTTATCCCCCTCACAACACCATCATAAACCCTAACCGCCGCTCACCCGCTACCGCCACTTACCCGCCACCCGCTAGCTTTGGAAACCCATACTGCAGCAAACCCCAATCCCACGCCTCTCTGCCTTACTCAGCCCCACGCCAGTCCACCTCGCACAGCCCCACGCCGCTCGGCCACCCGCTCAGCCTTACCGCCGCAAACCCTAGCTCCACGTCGATCCACCTTACTCAACCCGTACAGCCTCAGTGTCGAAAATCCTAGCCTCAAGTCGCTCCACCTGGCTCAGCACCACTCCGCTTAGCCTTACCGCCGCAAACCCTAGCCCTAAACTGCTCCGCCTCACTCAGCCTCACGCTGTCCCGCCACCCGCTCACACTTAATGCTAGAAACCCACCCGATCAGTCTCACAACTGCTTACCCACCCTAAACGTGAAATCAGGAGGATAAAGAAGAAAAGAGCTTGGAGGGGTGAAATCATGAAGAAGAAAATGGTCAGGAGGGATGAAATCGGGGACGAAGAAAAAAGGGCCAGGAGGGGAAATGACAGTTTAGTCTTTTCACATTTTAACAACAAATCTGCAAAATAAAGAAACAAAAGTTACAAACGCACATAAACAACAACATTTATGATGCATGGTCGTAAATACAAAGTAACCCACCATAAATTCAATGAGAACATAAAAACCCCAAAAGTCTACCACGAAATTGAACTAATGAAGCAACTAATGTTCGATAATGCCGGATTATCAAATGCGATGCAATATAGCCAGCAAATTCGAGATTAGATACTAATTTCAGACGATTTTGATTCAAAAAAATGGATGCGGTTTGATAGACTTTGGAATTGAGAGGACAAAGCGACTGGAGAAAAATGAGAGAAAACTAATTAATAACTAAAAATATATACTTATATACTATTGCATCTAAATTCCTATGACTGTTAAAATTTCTTAGAGAACCTTAGTCTCACCATAAGATTGGATGAGTTGGTCTCACATGTTTGTACAAACTAAAAGAAAAACTAATAGGATTGATAAAAAAAACAACCAATAGGTATTACAACTTTTCCCTTAAACAATTGTGTAAAAATACATTGTTTTGTCGTGCGATTGAATTTTTTTCCGGCAGTATCTCAAAATTTAGTTTTAATTGATTTTGACTCTACCCATGTACACTAATAATTGAGAAATTACTTCTTTAAAATAAAATCATTTCCAATTCTTAACGTTTTGATGCACATTTACATAGCACAAAAAATTATTTTAGGCAGTTTTTAGATAGGGATCATTACGCAATTATTAAATATAAATTGGGATTAAGTTTTTTTTAAAAGGCTGTAAATAGATTAGGAAAATAATGTTTTGAGTTGATTTTTATAGAAGGATTCTCACCTAAAATTTAAGCCGCCTCACAAGAGACCGCCTCAATAAATCATATAAACTATCTAAAAATTGGATTTTAATTCATGTATATTAATTTGAATATTTTAATTTTAGAGAAAAGTGTGTTTTAACCCTATATTTTGTTCAAAAGTGCATGTATAACCTTGTAAAATCTAAAAGTGCAAATTTAACCCTAGACTTCATTGACCAAATGTCAATGGTCAAATTAGTTGGAAATGGTGAAATGGTCATTGTACCACTAAGTTAAAATTTTCAAAAAATAAAATACGAAAAGACAATAATGCCCTCCATTATTATAAACAAAAAAATCCTTTCTTTTTCCAATTTTTCTTTAATCTCTCTCCACTCTCTCTCTCTCTCTAAACCGGCAACTCTCCCTTCTCTATTCTAGCAAAAACCTAACCCAAGCATAGAGGGACGTCGTTGCCAAAAAAACACCTACTCTAGCGGTCTCCCACCCCAATCACACCCCCTCATCACCCTTATCCCAATCCCAAGCTACCCCGGAGAGAAGTTTTTCCGAGAATACCTAAACCAAGTATTTTACTCCTTTTACGGTAAGCGTACCATTCGTCGCTCTCGACGCTCTCCCTATCCAGCGATGTTCTGGTCGCCGATTGAAGTTCAGAGTTCTAGGTCGGTGGTCCAACGGTGTGGCTCCTAGCGGTTGCGTTTATTCTCTTTTCCTCCCCCTTTGACGAAAATCTGGAAAAACATTAGAGGAGAAAGAGATGAAGTGCGCTAGCTCAGGTGAGGAATGGAAGAGTAGTGAGGGAGGGTTTCGAGAGGTTGAAGAAGACAGAGGAATTAGTCGAACCAACACGGTGGAGGAGGATGGTGGCGGTGGCCCCAGTGGTGGTGGGGATTGAGAAGGGAATGATAGGGAAGAGGGGAGCTTTGGGAGAGGAGGAGATGGAGGTCGTGGTTGCGGAGGAAAGAAAAAGAGGCGTGCGCGACGGCGGTGAGATAGTGGACAATGGAGGTGGTGAATCGGTCGGGGATGAAGATATCAGTTGGGAAATCGACAAGGTGGTGAATCAATTAGGGAATTGGCTATGGTGAGTGGTAGATTGCGGAGGTGGTGAATAAGTTGGGGAAGCGGCGACGGTGAGGTGTTGGACAACAATTCGATGATGAAGAAGTTAACCGAGAGATCTGATGTTTTTTGGAGATTCTGATGAAGAACAACAGGAGAGGAGGAGGAGGCGGGTTAATGGAGTGGCGGCGGCACATCGGAGATGAAGAAGGTGAAGATGAAGAAGATGAAGAAAAAGGGTAGAATTATCATTACATTTTCAATTTTAAGTTTAGGGGTGGTTTTGTCTTTTCATTTTGGTCAAATGTTGTCATCATTGAGTCAATGTTAGAATTTAGTAAGATGGGTGTAATTGCACAATTTTACAAAAACATAGGGTTAGTTCTGCACTTTCAAATTTTATAGGGTTCTATCTGCACTTTCAAACTTTAAATGGTCATTTTGCACTTATCTCTTGATTTTAATTCGTCTTCCATTCTCAAAAAAAATCTCATCAATGTACCCATCACTTTACTATTTAGTTTTAATTTCTATTCTACTTTCAGTAAATTTTAATTAATGTTGTAGGCAAATTATACGGTACCCCTAGGGTGCCATGATCACCGTATTCATAGTGGTATTTCACTATTGGAAAACAGATATATAGGCACCGGTATTTCAGTGATGGAAGAGAAATACCTGTGCTAGGATTTTTTTAGGCACCAGTATTCTGTTAAATGAACAAAAATACCGGTGCTTATGAATAAATTCAGCACCTGTACATTGAATCCAGTGCCTATGAATAGATTCAGTACCAGTACACTGAATACCGGTGCTAGATATTAGTGCCTTTGAAGAAAAAATATCTCATGATAATATATTCCAGCACTGATTTTGGATGAATGACATATACTGGTGCTAATACCGGTGCCTATGACTGGAATAGTAATTTTGGCTGGTAAAATTTTGGTGAAAAAATATATTGCACCTGTATGTTGACGAATGGCACCGACAATAGTACCGATGCTCGATACATAGATTTTTTGGGGGAAAAAGGTTTATGGTATAATTTACTCTTGAAAATGAGTTTATGGTATGAATTACCCAAGAATATGTACTAGTGTTTTCCAACATTTCACCAAAAATATAATTTATTTTACATTTCTATATTTAGGGTAGAATAACAAAAATCATGTATTTTGGAGCAATGGTTAATGGGGGTAACACAATTTTGGGTCATAGTGTAATTTTCCAAGACTGTGTAGAAGTAATCAATACTGACTTTCGAGACCCTTCTGTTCACCCATACATGCCCAAATCACAAATTCACAATCTTATATTTTTTAATTGCATTTTGGTGTCGCCAATTTGTGATTCGACAACTCCAACTTTCTTGGAGCGACCTAAGTACAAAAAGTAAAAAACTTTACTCGTAACTCAAAATTGAAATTTGCTCGAACGTGATTCTACCCTATACACTCTTATTGTTTTTCCAAGTCTCTAGCGGAACATTTATCAACAATTGGGCATAAGAACATATCCACAATTCTTTCCAATTTTCCTTTCTTAATTCTAAGGATACAACTCTAAATTACTCTAGAGCATGTACTAGCGCTTTCCAACATTTCACCAAAAAATATTTTATTTTATATTTATATATTTAGGCAAGAATAACAAAAATCGTGCATTTTGGAGCAATGGATAATGGGGTATTAAATTTTGGGCAATAGTGTAATTTTCTAAGACTGTGTAGATGTAATTAATGTTGACTTTCGAGACCCTTCTATTCACCCGTACATGCCCAAATTGCAAATTTGCAATTTTATATTATTGAATTGCATTTTGGTGTTGCCAATTTTGTGATTCGACAACTCCAACTTTCTTGGAGGGACCTAAGTGCAAAATGTAAAAACTTTACTCGTAACTCCAAATCGAAATCCGCTCGAAAGTGATACTACCCTATACACCCCCATTGTTTTTTCCAAGTTCTTAACAAAATATTTATCAACAATCGGGCACAAGAACATATCCATATTCTTTCCAATTTCCATTTCTTACTCTAATTACTCAACTCTAAGTTACTTTTATTCATGTACTAGTGCTTCTCAAAATTTCATAAAAAACATTTATTTTCTATTTCTATATTTATGTAAGAATAACAAGAACCGTGTATTTTGGAGAGAAGGATAATGTTGTGACAATTTTTTTGGCCATAGCATAATTTTTCTTAAATATGTTTGAGACTCTTCCGTTCACCCACGGTACCTATAATTTCAAAGACTCAATCGTCTCTTATTTAATTGCATTTTGGTGTCTTTAATTTTGTGATTCACATCCTCCAAATTTTTTCTATGGACCAAATAGTAATATTTAAAATTTTAACTTAGTGATCTAATAATACTAGCACCAACATTGCTTTCATTCATACCGGTGCTAAGTTATGGCGGGAAAATGAATTTCCTGAATTTTCATTCATAATTTTGGAGGGATTGTTTACAATTTTGAAATATTGGACTTAGCACCGGTACGAGTTACTTAGGCACCGGTATTTGTACCGGTGCCACATACTTAAAAAAAATTCTCCATGTTTGCTCTTGGGTCCAAAAAATAATAAATGTACCCCATTTAAGCAACCCTAAGCAGCTGCTTTTCATATACATAAGCACCAGTATGAGACATTTTGGCATCGGTTTTTGTACCGGTGATCCATACTTAGAAAAAATCTCATATTTGCTCTCGGGTTCATTTTTTAAAATTTAAAAAGGCATTTAAAGCAGCGCTAAGCAGCTGCTTTTCATATACATAGGCACATGTATGAGCCATTTTGAGCACTGGTTTTTGTACAGATAACGGTGCTAGGTACTTAAAAAAACCCAACTTGATTTCATCTGAACCATTGATTTCTTTTGTTGACTGAATCTCAACCATTAAAACTTTTTCTATATAAACTAAATATGAAACCCTAAATCTAACCCACTCTCATTGCCTCTACCTCCTCTCTCTCCTCCTCCACCACCTCTCCATCTCCACCGCCTAGCCCCACTTTGAAGGATTCGATGGCGACGGCGACCCCCTCTCTGCCCTCCTCACGGCGCACCATCCCCGATGCCATTTCTCGGACCAGTCCTAACGCCATCTCCCCGAGCTCCACCAAATTTTTTAGGTTCAGCTTAAATTTGTGGCCCTGCACCTCTCAGTGCCACCACCACGTAGCCCCTCAATCCTTGCTTCCAACCTCACTACGTTGCGCCATCTCCCCGATGCCATATCCCCGACGCCATCTCCCCGAGCTCCACCAAATTTTTTGGTTTCAGCTCAGATCTGTAGCCCCTCAGCTCTAAAAGCCACTGACGCGTCGCGCCTCAATCCTTGCTCCCGACCTCACCTTCAAGATTTTGGTTCTTTGATGTTATCTAGGGTTTTTGGATATTATGTTCTAGACTTCTAGTGTTTATAATAATTGATGTTGTTAATCCATGTTTATGTCTAGTTTGTTTCATGAATTGTGGGTAGTTTTGTATTTTCAAATACTTGTAATGAACTTCAAAGTTGTGGTTATGAATTTTCTAGTTTTTGTCCTATTGTTCTTTGTGAATGTCTGGGTTTTATATTCCGTCCGGTGAGTTTATTCTCACCGGTCATATTTTTTCATTGATCACCTATTTACTAGCATTGTTACAAATGAAAATAGGCACCGGTTTTTCGACCGGTGCCTAAGTAGGGGTGATGGAATGTATATTTTCAGCACTGGTAGCATATACCGGCGGTAGTGTACCGGTGCCTTCGTAACTACGTTTCAGCACCACCATACTTAGGCACCGGTAGTCCAGGGGCCCAAAATACCGGTGCCTATTTACCAAAATACCGGTGCCATGGGGGGATCCCTACAAGAGTGTTTTGTGTATTTTGTATTATATGAATGTGCATTCTTTTATGTATTATTGTGTATTATTACAATTTGTTTGGAATTATTGCATAAATATTTCAATGCACAAATAATAATTTTAAAATGCGCATTATATATATAAATGCATTATACATGATACCATATAAGAATTGAATGTTTATAAGTTGTGTAAGCTTTATTATGCATTTCAACGTATCAGTGTATACATGTATTTTTATTAGAGTGCGTCTCTTGAAAGACGGTCTTTCCATAAATTATGGAAAGACGGTCTTTCCATAAATTATGGAAAGACGGTCTTTCCATAAATCATGGAAAGACGGTATTTCCATAATTCATGGAAAGACCAAGGTTTAAAGTGTAAAGTAGAAGAAATGAAGATAAAATTTTCGGGTTGCATGAACCGGATTATAAAATTTAAAACTATTACACGTTGCATAATAAAACTTTAATATTGCAACAAAGACATTTTACCTTTTATTATTATAATTAAACTTCATCTTTCCATAATTCTATGGAAAGACCGTCTTTTCATAATTCTCTGGAAAGACCGTCTTTCCCAAAACTTTACCTTTTTATTATATAATTATTCCAAGATTGGATTTTGTTGAGAAATGAAGATGAGATTTTAATCTATATGCATGTTTCTTTCATTGGAGAAATGTGAGAATTTTTTTCCGTTTTATTTGTTATCACATATCCTTTCTTTTCTTCTAATTTTTAAATGAAATATGAATTAATTCATGATTTTATTAACATATAATAAACAGGTATAACAAAGATAAAACCTTTATTCCATATTCGATGGAATATTAGCTGTAACCTATACAAAATTAATACTGTGTTTTTATATGGTTGGATCATAAATTTAATTATTGATGCTCACAATGATTAACCACATTATAATATTAGACCAATTTTATTTCGAACCACAATATAATTTTAATGGTTAGTTGATTGATCACGTATAAGAAAATGAAGATCAACCCCGAATAAGATAAGATACAGTTTCGCTTACATTAATATTTCATATTAATATTATTTTGTGGATTTGAGGACAATTGTGTCAGGATCGTTTTTCCAAAACCACACAATTTAATTTAATGAATCTTAACATTCTGAATTTATTATTACCAATTTTATTTAGAACCACAAAATTAATTTTAATTGTCATTTAATTAGTTTCAATTTGAATAAAAATAAGATAAAATTTTGCTTACATTTATATTTCATATTAATATTAACTGAATTTGAAGATATAAATGTGTCATTATCTGTGATCGTTTTCCAAAACTACATAATTTAATGACTGTACATATTTGAATTTGCTTTTATTACCTTTTCAATTCTCAAAACCATTTTATTTATGAAGTAAGTTATTGTACACATCAGCGGATGATTTAGTTTTGGTTTGTGTTCAATCCTAGATAGTAAGTTGTTGTACACGTCGATAATTTATTTTAATTCGGTTTCCATTCTCAATAAGATTTTATTAATGAAGTATTAGTGTCCATTTTAGAAATTTGTGCAGTTGTTGAAATTAAGGGTGGGCGTCAGGTCGGTTTAATCGATTTTCGATTTATTCGGTTAGCGTTATTTGGTTTTACCCCTAAAAATTTTAAAACCGAAACTGATCCCTAATTATCCAACGCAAATTCAAAATTCGATTTCGGTTTGAATTCCTTTTCAAACCAAATAAATCAAATTCATAGGAAATTTTATTTTAAAATTACTAAAAAATTATAACTAATTTAAAATTTCATAAAAATATGTAATTTCTACATCATCAAACTCTATTGTTTTAAATAAAATTCCGACAGGTAGAATACAAATTCAATCATAACAATTTTAGAGTTTTAAAATTATATTATTAATATATATATATATTTTAATTACAATTCAATATTCGGGTCGATTTTCGGATTAAGTTTCAATATCCAAAATCAAACCAAAAATCATATTTAAGGTTAACTCAATTCGGTTATTCAAAAATCGTATTTTATACTTGGTTAGCAATATTCGAAGGATTATTTTGGTTTTTGGTGTTTTGCCCGTTGAAATACCGCTGACACTCTAGCCGTTAACGTTTTAGTAGTATATTATAACTATAGAGTGAAACTCAAATAAACATTTAAACAAGCAATGAAATGCATTACTACAATCCTTTTAAACTCCATTTCTAATCTAGAATTGTGTAAATCAAATATAATCGTCCACAATTGTTTTGTCGTGGAGTAGTAAAAATGATTTTTTATAACATTCAAGTAAAAATGATTTTTGACTAATTTTTACTCTACATCTCAAATTCTCAATTCTACGTACACCTGTTTCATTATCAGTGTCACACTAAATTTATACTCTTGGATTAATGTGAGAAAATGAGTTGTTGAAATTAAATATATAAAAAGGTAAAAAAAAATAGAATAGTGGATGAAATTAAAGAAATATTGCCAAAAATGGAAAGTGAGTCATTTAAAAAAATATCACAATAAGTTAAGCGTACCACCAATAAATAAATGGAGCAAGTATGTATTACGGATACACACAGTATTCAAGAATTTATGAGTATTTCTAATTATTTTCAATTTTCAACGCAATTTAATATTAATACACGTTTAGCTTAGGCAGGCTATTAAAAAATTGAGCATCAATACCTCCCCGTTTCTCAAAACAACCTCATCAATGTACTTATCACTCTCTGGTTTTATTTTAATTTTTATTTCATTTTCAATAAATTTTTTGTTAATGTGATAACTTGTATCACTTTAAATTAATTTTCTTTTGAAAAAATCGTGAAATTAATATCTTTAATATATACATGTTTTTCAATAGAACTTTATTAATGTGGTAAGTTGTAATAGGTATTTAAATTTAATTTGACCGTTAAATAAGGTGGTAAGTTATAATATAAGCATTTAAATTTAATTTGAACGTTAAATAATTGGCAAGGTAGAAGTTGGTTGTTCATGAATTCATTTTAATCGTAGAATGAATTGAAAGTTCGACCGACATGTCATATAAAAATTGGTCCGAGTTTTTTAAGATTTCGCTATTTAATTTTTCGGTCGAATCAGATAGATAGATGAATTGCTTTATATATAAATATATATTACTAAATTAAGTTAATATACTAATTTAGATTTATTTTTCACTAGTATTATTTATAATTTCGAAGTAAATTTCTCTAACCATTTTTATTTTATTTTTCAAAAATAAAATATTACGTAATTAAAATCACATCCAACCAATACAAATTAATTTTATATGGGAATCATTTCAATGGTTAAAAAAAATTAAAGTCAATGATTCCATTTATAAATATTTGCCTTTTTTTAATAGACGGTGTTTCTCTCCCGCTACCCTTCGTCTACTACACAAAACCGCGTAGAAACGACGTCTTCTTATAAATGTACACTACATCCTCACCCGTTATTCCCTTTACCCACCGATAACAATAACATTTGAGTTTTAAAAAGAAAATAGTTTATATATTTCTTTTTCAAATTTTAAATGAATTATGAATTGATTCATAATTTTGTGAAAAAATTTAATTAAGAATAAAAAATATAACCACCAATATAATATTTGATCCCTGTTCGAGTCGAATAATGGTTGGAGTCGAATCAGACGCAAATCTAATACTCCATCGGTTCCATCATAACCTAAAAAAAATTCACCGTTAGTACGTACAATAACAACAAATACAAATTTAAAATTTTGAAACTAATTATTACAACTAATCCAACAATATCACATGCGATAATATTCATGTTTATATATCTATTTAAATATGTGGTCAAAGTTTGACAATGTTGACGGTCAAAAATTAAGTGTGCAACTTACGTGGGACGGAGGGAGTAACTAAACTGATATTAAATTCAATATATAAATTGGGTTTCAAAATTAATTTTTTTTTTTAAAAACATTGAAGTTATAAAATAAAGTGTGAGAATTATAAACTTTTGAATTTTCAATTAATAAACACCCGATCTTGATTAAGTTATTTTTATATTTGCAGATTAATTTCATGTGCAGTTGATTTATTATCAAAATAAATTTATATGTATGGTGGTGTATAAAAAATTATTAAATTTACGTAATAATATCATAAAAATATTTTTTGTAATATTTGATTCCTTCAACTTTTAAATAATTTGCTGATATATTTATAATCCAACAGCTACTTACTTATATAAGCCGCGTCTTCATTTTCTTAAATTATTTTGTATTACCAATTAACATCACTTATATAAGCCGCGTCTTCATTTTCTTAAATTATTTTGTATTACCAATTAACATCCCGTCAAATTGATGAAAGATACATGACAATTGTCATTATTAATAATACGTGTTTATTTATTTAATTTTTAGCAAGTTGGGTTGAGGGGTGGAAATGAGTGTTGGAAGTAAAATAACTATTGGTATACATGAAAATGATTCACTTTGGTTGGGATCAATTTTTTAGAAATTAGACTTAGATATAATGTGGGTCGGGAAGGGAAATAGATTAACAATAAGAAAAAACGTGTAAAATAATTAGCATGAGCACATAATCAATACAAAATAAATCTCAAGAATATAAATTACACGTCATGAAAAACAATTCAGCAATATATAAGTTGCAACACTCATAAACATGTTAAACAATCCATAATGTTATAATGAAAAACACTCTTAACATGTTGAGCAATCCATAATAGTTACATAATCAATGAATGTATATAAGCTTCTTCCATTGTAATGGTGGAGGGTTGAGCTACAACATATGCATAGTAATGCAGTACCACTTTTCCCTTTAACTATGGGAAATTTGGATGTACTCAAAACCACCCTACCAAGTTAAGAGCTAGTAGTAATTCTTACCATAACCACCCCTAAATTAAGAAGAAATCAAAGACAAAGGCTCCAAGAGGAGCTAGCTCGCTCCCTAAACTCAATAGCAACAAAAATGAGAATGGAGTCATTCTAAGGTTTAGCGCTGATCATTTCATGGGAGCTTCATATTCTCGTATAAATAGCATTGTTTGGTAGGGGAACAAGAAACCTTCTTTAACATTACCAATTCCTTCCTTCCCTCGTAAACTAATAACTTTCATATCACCTAAAGGTATTGAGTTTGTATCCTATCTCGGTTTGCTTCCCACCATAGCTTCGCAGGCACCTCGCCAAACTTTTCCCGACTGCACAAAACAAATGGCACATCATCAAGAAATGCAAATTTGGACAGTTCTGTTCCTCATTTATGAGCTAATGTTATTACCTGAATCTAACGCGCCTGAGCTCCCTGGTTCCATCAGCCAACTGTCTGATTGTGATGTATACACCCGGCTCATCTTGCTCGATCCATTCAGACTCCATGTCGCTGGCATTGCTAATGGAAGCTGACGCCTCGTCCCTGGATGAAGTCGTTGTTCTAGATGGATCCATGCCACCAGGAGGATAAGCGCTCGATCCAGACATATAATACTGGCTGCCGCCATGGTCTAAATGGTGATCAGAAGGAAAGTAGCCCTTGCTGCTCCCAGTAGGTTTGTAATAGTTTCTAGTTGCTGGAGTCATCATCGGGCTCTCCCGTGCAGATCCAAGCCTCGAGTAAGAAGAATCCCTCTGAAATAAAAGAAAGTTAAGTTTATAGGATGACAAAAAAAACACTTCATTTGTTTCCTTGAAAGCATATGAATAATGAACATCAGTTAAAGGGAAAATGTTGTGAAACATTTCTCGAACTTTAAGATATGGATCATCTGCGAACGCATTAAACTACAGTAAAACAAAGAACCATGGAAGTAAGATAGAACAAGAGACTGATTTTACCCCAGCCTCTGATCTAGAAGGAGTGTCAAGGGCTTGCTTATTAAATCTCTGGACATTGTAAAGCTCCATGATTCGATCATAATTCTCACCCCACCAGCATTGAGCTTGCATCTTGTTGAACATCTCACGGCTACGAAATTCAAAATGTCCCAATCAGATGAGAATGATCTCAAGACTACAATCAACGATGAAATGAAAGGAATTTGGACATATCAGAACTTTCTTTCGTGGGGATGTTTCCAGGCATGACATGAAACATGAGACCTGATCTCTCCATGCTTCCATGTGAAGAGGTTTTGGTTTCCATTAAATTCAGTACCAATTCTAAGCTACCAAAGGACCAGCATTCATGTGACTAAGACACAACTGACTAAATTTTGACAGTCGTTCAGAATGAAACAGTTGATATTGATTCATTCAAGGTACCTGAAACGTATTCTCTTTAGGTCATTTCCACCATTAGGGAGTGACACGAAAGTGATTTGGACCCCAGGCTCAACTTGTGCCACCCATTCTTTAGGCTCATCTTCATCTTCAAGCACCACATCACCAGATTG
>JAULKM010000009.1:11026865-11039692 GCA_032355605.1 Rubia tinctorum
GGGGAGAAGGGCGCTGGATAAAGGCGCAGTTGGTTGTGCAGTGGTGGCGGGGGTGGAAGAGATCGCGGGAAGAAAATGCAGCGGCGGCGGGTGAAGAGTGGTGGTGGTTGGACTGGGTGGGGTGTGGTGGGGGGCGGGGGCGGGGTTGGCTGAGTGGTGGTCGTGGCTGGGGGTGGAAGGTGGAGGCGATGCAGGGTTGGCTGAGTGGTGGTGATGATGGGGCGGTGACAAGCTGGTGGTGAAGGAGCTGATAACAGAGGTCGAGCAACAACGACGAAGTAGGTGGCGCGGCAACGAAGGTGGTGGAGCAGTGACGGTGGTGGCAGAACAACAGCCGGGAAAGGGTATTTTTGTCTTCAAAATTTTTGTATTAGGTTGAAAGAGCATTTTTGTCATTTTCAATCGGTCAATGGCCTGAAATGATCAGCCAATACCGGAATATAGTTTTTAGAGTTATATTTACATTTATGTAAAGTAGTTATGGTTTTTTTTCACTAAAAATTATCTCAGCATTTTATGTGCACTTATCGAAGTATATATGGTTATATATATCCCGAAATGTACTACCAAATAATATATTATCTAATCTTTATAACCTGTATCAAACCATTGAATTTGAGCACCATTTTTATATGAGCTCCATGATTGCAGCACAAATAAGGACATGCTGATATGATATGCCAATCTAAATCAAACACCACCAACTGTAATCTTTGTCCTTTTCTTTGTGTAGAAAGAACATTTTATCTTCTATCTTGCCTGGCTCTCCAAAAAAGAATTACCCCACAAGCAAAATGACAAGAGAAAAGAATCAAACACCCTGCACTCATTACCAATAATATAAATTTGAAACAATTTCATATTTTTCATATAAAAGTATTTTAGTATTGTTTTATCAAAAATAAACAATTTTTAGTATTGTGAAAAAATGTTGGGGCCTAACTGTAATATCTCTTATATAGATAGTTTTACAAGCCGTAAATGATTAAGTAATTTAGTATTGTTTTATCAAAAATAAATAAATTTTAGTATTGTGAAAAAATGTTGGGGTCTAACTGTAATATCTCTTACATAGATAGTTTTACAAGCCGTAAATGATTTATGAAAGTGTGATTGTGATGGCTCTAGATTTGTTGGTGGTGGTATGTCATTATTGCGGTAATTGAGTGTTTTTTCAAAAGATATCCCAATTATTTAAATGGATATAGTTTCACACTATCATCAATATTGTCTTCTTATTAGTTCTATCACTAGTGCATTTAATGTACTACCTTCGTCCCAGCCAAAATTATACTCCTGCTTTTAAAATGTTGTTCAAGAAATATATTTGACCGTTAATATATTTATCTACGTATAATAACGACAATAAAAAAATTATATTTAGAAACTAATTGTTATGGTGAATTGAACAATATACGATAATATTGTTGTTCATATATCTATTCAAATACACGATCAAACTTTAATACAGAATAACGTTCAAAAAGTAAGAGTGCAAGTTCAGGTTTGAGGGGAGAAGTAATTTGATTGATTTTATAACTTCAAATGGCAGCAACTTGGTAAATAAACAATGGATTAGATAGTAATCAAGCATTACTATACCATGTGATGCCAAAGCTTCATGTCTCCTCCAGTTCCACAGATTCCACCGACAAGAAAATACCTCTGGCACTGACTCTTGTAAATGAATTATGAATCTCTTCAGAAAAAAGACCCTTTTCCCCAAAAGTCCCTTTTGCAAAAGCAATATCTCATCATTGATTGGTTTAGTTTTCCTTCTCTGAAACAATCAGTGCAAGATCTTGCAAAAAATCTGTAAAGTCAGGGTAAATTCAGTATAAGTACATTAATGCGTTACACAAATATCATATTTTTATATACCGCAGAATGAAGTTAATACCTCTGTCCCAGTTCAAACTGCACACTTTTGGTCAATTTTCTCAAAACACATTTGACCATAAATTTTAACCACTACATAGATACAAATATCATTATGTGAGATATCATTGGATTTCCTGCATTATGTATTTTCTAAACATCAAATTTTAATACACCATTATTATACATAAATAAAGTTATCGTTGGTCAAACATGGTATGAGAAAGTTGACCAAAAGTGTGCAGATTGAACTGGGACAATGAGAGTATTGAGGTTTCGACAAGTGTACTTTTTTGTTTTGTTTTAAAAGTTTTTTTCCTAAAAAATTGCTAGAATCATCCTTGTAACCAGCGTTGACAAGTTAATTGTTACTCCCTCTATCTCTCGGTAACATACATAGGTATATGTAATTTGATTTATGTGAACTAGATGAATGGATGAAATTGAGCGTAAAAAGTAAAAGGTAGAATGAATGAAATTGGAGAAATTTTGCCAAAATTAGAATGTGTATCAATATAAAAAAATCATTAAAGTAAGTGTACCACTAATCGAGAAAAGGAAGGGAGTACTACTTTTTTAAAATTTAATTGTACTTTTTAGCCCAAATAAAATTACACCATGGCATTTAATCCATATGCCACTGGTAGAGTGTCACATTGATGGTTATTGGAGTTAAAACTCAATACTCTCTCTGTCCAGTTTAAATTGTAATTTTACTTTTTGACAAGTAAACACTGTCAAATTTTGACCACGTATTGGAATAGATATATGAACAATAATACTATCATATATGATATTGTTAGATTCGTTGTAATAAGTAGGGGTGACCCATGATCTTATATATTAATGGTCAAACATGATTCTTGAATATCGTGAAAAAATATCTATGCAGTTTAACCTGAGATGGAGGGAGTACATAAAATCATGGGTCATCCCTACTGAACATCGATTGATTTTATGATAATAGTCCATAATTCTAATATGATATTAGAACCCAAGGTTGGCTTGTGACACCCTTTCTATCCACGTTTGCGTGATGATTAATACCGCTGCACGTGAGGGGGCGTGTTAGAGTCCCACATTGATGGTTGACAGAATCATAACTCAATTTATAAGATCATGGGTCACCCCTACATAACACTAATTTATTTTATGATAGGAGCTCATGATTCTAATAGCCACAATTAGTCCATTTTAAAACAATTGTTATTTTAAATATTGTTTTAGAAAGACAACTCTACTACTTTCATAATAACAAAAAAGAATATTATAGTCATAATACCTTTTGAGGCAAAGTATTTGGAAAGACGAGTTTGAATTAAAATTATAAAAAGGTAAAATGTTTTAGTTGCAATATTAAAAATTTATTATGCAACATGTAGAAGTGATAAGTTTATGACTCGATTAATACAACCCGGAAATTTTATTTTGATTTCTTTAAATTTGCAGTTTAAATGTTGGTCTTTCCATAACTTATGGAAAGACCGTATTTCAAGAGACAGACTCATATCTTTGATATAGAAAAATCAAATAATGCGGAGAAAATAAACAATAAAATTTAGAGGCACGCAAAATAATCTCAACAAAGAAAATCAAAAACCACAACAATGAAGGGGGGCCAGTTAGCTTACAATTCAATGAGTTTGACACGATTCAATTAAATGGTGGATAACACTCATGCAAAGTACAACTCATAGTTTCCACTTTCAGTTAATCAGCCATTACTGAAAACTTTGATTTATCTTTGTCCTAAAAAATAAATTCGTAAATGGCTGGTGTGTTGGAAGGAGGAGGAAGTCTCCAAAGCCACTTATCCTGTGACTCAGCACTCGTGCAGGATTGCTTGTCCATTTGTTTCTCCAACTTTGCTTCCGAGTATGGAAACCACACCTTCTAGATACATTATGTGCATGATGCTCTAAGCTAGTTTAAAATAAATAGAAAATAAACAAATTGTTTTGTATATTGGGAAAAAATTACATTGACCTCTCACCTCCAAAAGTCTTTTAACATATAAAATTTTCTGGAAATTTCATAACCTCAGAATCATTGTATTTGGAAAATTTTAAGCTTTGCTAGGCAAAATTTTATGATGTGGTATTTGGGTTTTGCAAGTAATGTCCAAAAATTTACAACAATCTTAGGAGAGATGGTTTTTCTGGTAAGTTGAGCATTGATATTAGATCAATGACACAACTCAACAATGATGAGTGTTACACTATATAGTGTTGTAATAAATCAAAGTCTAACAGGAATATGATTCCAAAGTTTATAAGGAAATTACCATATAACCTAATTTTATAAGGAAACGTAAATTTATAACCTTTCTTACAAGGAAAAGATTTCTATTTCGTTATCACCCTCCCTCAAGTTGGAGCATGATGATCAAAAATGCCCAACTTGCGAAGAAGATTATGAAATTGCTAATTGTTAAAAAAAAATTTAAAAAAAACAAACTCCATAAAATGGGATTCAACTTCAGTAGTGGTGGAAGTAGTAGCAATGGTGGATCTAGAGTCTGTAACATCCAACACATAATGGTAGCATTAACTCCACGCCAATCATCTGCATCAGGATGATTATACGGGGGGTTTGATAATGGTTACATCAATAAAACCAAGCTTGTTCTTGGCAAGCATAGCACTACAAATTGCAGTAGAACATTCATGATAATTTTCTTCACTATTCAGTTTAGGGACGGGACCGATTGAAAAAATCGGGGTCGTCAGAGGTACCATGGTAGTAAGTAGAGTTAATAGATCGACTAGAAGTTGCAGACCCCCCCCCCCCCCCAAAGCTAGATTGTAATTGCAGTTGTTTGAGTAATGGTGCAATCACGTCGGTGGCATTGAGATTCTGTAACTTGTTAGCCTCAGATTCAGCGGCGATATGGGCTTGCTCAGCATTATCGAGACCTGAACCATAGGTGAGATCAGACATGACAGCAAATTACGTAGATCAGCGGCGGCCAGGAAGTGGCAGCGGCGTGGAAAATCAGGTAGGCAAGAGGCGTCTGTGCGTGAACGTACAGTACAACGGCGTGTGAACGTACGATCCAGCGGCGCGTACAGAAGCTCGGCGGCGCGTGCGGATCAGGAAGAACGTCGGACGGATCGGCGACAACTGGAGCTAGTGAGCAGCGGCGGAGGATGGCAATCTGGCTACGGGCAGTGAGCTACGGATGCGGAGACATCGGCGCGTGAAAGTAATGCTCGAACGTTGTGCGCCGGAAGCTCGGAAACTGCAACGAAAATTTTCTTTAGCATTTCAGGATTTTAGGCTATGATACCATGCTAAAATATTTAAGGCTTTATTAATGATGAATTGATATCATATAAATTACACACCTCATTAATGATGAATGTTACAATATATAGTGATATAATAAACCAAAGTCTAACATGAATATGATTCTAAAGTGTATAAGGAAATTACCATCTAATCTAACCTGTAAGGAAACTAATTTTATAAGGTAATTTTCATTTATAATTTTTCCTATAAGGAAAAGTTTTCTGTTTCCTTATAAGTTGTGAAAAAAGTATTGTATTTTTAAGAGTAAATGTCTAAAATAGTAGTACCGACTTTGAATTTATTTTTAAAAGGATTTTTTTTCGTTTGTATGTTTCAAAGGTATTTTTCAATTGAAAGTGAGTAATAGTTCGGTACCACATCGAATTATAATGGTACTCATATTTTCACTAAAAGGCTTTTTTTGGAATATGAATGAAAAAATGATATTCTAAAAGATAAATTTAAAAATAAAGTAACCATCAGAGATAAAATTGATTTACATTGTGAATTTTGATTAAGTATGAGTATCATTTTAGTACAAAAATACTACAAGTCGCCGCATCCCTCCCTTTCCCATCTAACAAAAAAAACTTACGTTTTCTTCAATTTTCCCCCATTCATGGAAAAATAGAAAAACGGTAGTTTTTCAATTTATATACTTCGAATGTTTATGTTATTGAATAAGTGTATAATTGTCTCCATAAAATAGTTGTTCACGTCTATGTATTTTGTCGATTTAGTTGTACAGATAGTGTGTTTATGGTTGTGGAATTGTCTTCATACATCAGTATTGTTTTTGGACATGATAACTTAGATAGTTGTATTCATGATGATCACTAAATATCATTATTTACGTCGTGTATTTGTGGTTTCTTTTGTGTCTTTGTATTAGGAGTTTTATTTACTTGAATGGATTAATCTATGTTTTTAAAGGTGTATACAGTATGAGCAACAAAGATCGTGTTTTAGATCAATTGATATTACAGCTGTCAAATGATAATAATTTTTACAGGTAGCTTGTTAAGACCCTAAACCCAACTCCCTCCGACATTTGTAGTTGCCGCGGGACTGGATTCGTTCGATTATGAAACTTGCTAGTCCGCTTCCCAGACCGCGGGAATTACAAGTTCGTTTGCATCGCTATTTTTTTATAGGAAAAAAAAAGAAAAAGGAAACGTGGTACTAGTGCTAGAAGTAGCAAGTACGAGCACGTAGGACGAATTTTGAGGGTTGCTGCAAGATTCTAAAGTCGTGTCAACATGCTTAGCAAAAGCTTTCAAGGCTTTAAACATAGGCAACCGCCTGCGCCTACATCTTCAAATTGCACGTAGTTATATTCTTGTTTTATTGGACGTGACAAACTTACATTTTTATTTTTTTGAATTTGACACACTTTTCTTTTATGGTAAGATTCTTTTAATTTCATTCACTCATTTTACTTTTTCCTTTCTAAATTTAATCTCATCCACTCATTTCATTCGTCTAAATCCAAACACCTAAATTTATGATGTCAGATCCAACAAAACGGATGGAGTATGGAAAATCTGCTCCTCATCTTCTCAAATATCAATGCACAACCAAAGAATATTCTCACCACTTGATTCATCAAAACTCTGTGTAAGATTAACATCTAGCTCTAATGCGCTACTAGTATATACTCGCTACCTCCGTTTCATTGATATTGACTCACTTTCTTTATAACATTGTCCTCTTTCCTTTTTAGCAAATTTTAGATTGTTTTCATTCACTCACATTTTACTTTTATTCTTTCAATATATTATCCACCATTAATTTTACCTTTTCTAAATTCAAGTGACAAACGTTAGTGAACCAATGTTAGTGAATCGGAGAGATTACGTTGCTTTTATAGCCGCACACAATCCACTAATATGATTTTGAACCAATGATACGTGGGACTCCTTCAGCTATTATAATGTTTGTCATGGTATTATAATGTTTGCCTCAAATAGCCCGTGATCAGAGATGCTGATTATGCTTCAAGATTTTCTGAAACTGAAAGGAACAGTTTTAACGTTTCTAACTTTTATTATTAAAAAAAACCTTTAAATTATCACTAAGACTTATTGTTAAAATTCATATCATGCGGTTACATCATCAAACAATCTATAATTTACAAGTTAAGTATTAAGTATAAATTTAATGTACTAAAAAGTTACGAAGATAAGAAACTTACTTAACGATGTAATTTTATTTCAAATTGAGTATGGATGATAATGAAATTGCTCACTGTATTGCTATTGTTTCAAAAGTATTAAATGAACCTGAAAAAAATTCAAGATCGTTTCACAAAACCAACATTTTGCGAGCAGTACAAGTTATACTGTGAAATTTCAAGTAACATTTCACGTTTTTATAAAATTGGAATCCATTTTAGGAAGATATTAATGAATTGTTGCCATGTCTAGAGTGATTATTTTGATCAGTGGCGGATGGATTGGACGATTAATTAGCATGTTTAATTTACTACTATTTTTAATAGTTCATTAACATATACAGTAAAAAAAATCTTAAACAATGACTCTAGTTATCTATTGGATTGAAATGTCGAATTCAGATATGATCAATTTAATATACAAAATTTCTTAAACAATGACTTCAGAAACTTAGAACGCATCGATTCACATTTCAACTTGTTTTCTTAAGCTATGGTCCAAGTTTTAGTTATAAATCTTAGTAACATATACTCCCTCTCTCCCACAAATAATGACATACTCCATCTGATTGCCTAATATTGGCACCAAAGAAAAGACACACTTTTTTTTTTGAAAAGTAAAATGAGTGGAGGGGATTGTATATGGAGAGTAAAAAAGTAAATTTTGTGGATGAAAACAATCTAGTATTCACCAAAAAAAAGGAAAGCGTCAATATAAAAAAAAATCCCAAAAAAGAAAGAGTGCCAGTATAAAAAACGGAGGGAGTATTTGTTTTTTCACGATATTCATTGATTATGTTTGACCGTTAATATCTCTAGGTACATATACCAATTTCGCATAAAAGTTGATATTCAGAAAATATACGTCAAGATGAATTAACAATTCCTCACATGATATATTTATTATATACATTAATTTATATTTGTGATCAAAGTTTACCAAATTTGATTTTAAAAAATTAAATTTGCCATTACTAGTGAGAGAGAAATTATAATTTTATGTATCATTATTCAATTGGATGATGGATCGAATGAATGACAGATAGTTGGCTCGGATCATGGATGAAAAAACTTCCCCACCCTGATCCATCCCCCGTTTCTCATCCATATGAATTCATTTTTTTCGTCCATTTGTACGAATCGAATGGACCAGGTGATACATGAATTTTGATGAATTTTTTTTATGGGTGACATGCTACCCGTCGATAAGGTAAGCTAAACATTTTAGAGTTTATTAGGATACTTTAAAGTCGTGTATATTGGTTATTAAAACCCTTATATACAACTATATATTAATACACACAACTACTAGCAGTGTGAGCGGTTTATATTCGACCGTCACTCATAATTTTTTTCTTCTAAAACTTTTTAATAGATTAATTTTTCTTAAAGCTACAACGTCTTGTGTGTTATTCAACCCCCAACTTTAGAGCTGTAAAAAGTGTTTCCTTCTTCAATAATTCCGAATCCGCTATCGACTGTGGTTAATGACCAAATTGGTCCTCAAGAAAAGTACTCCCTCTGTTTCACTGGAATTGACATGGTAGCCTTACGTGCTTGGATTTAGGTGAATGAAATGTGTGGATGAAATTGAAGGAATTTTGCCATAAAAGGAAAGTGTGTCAAATTCACAAAAACAGCCAAAAAAAGAAAGTGTGTCACTTCCAATTAAACGGAGAGAGTACCCTTTTGGTACCCGAAAACGGGGTTGTGTTGTCTTACCACCTCAGTCAGTACAACTGAGCAATATAAAAGGGCTGGGCAAGGTACGCAACAAGAAGAATATGTTTAGGTTAAAAGTTAAAACTGACTCAAGCCAAAATGACCACACGCTGAGGGGTGCTTTGGGCAGAGGTAAATTTCAAAACCCCAGTAAATTTAGACTTACTGTTTTACCCCTGCAACGGGATTTGTCAGCATTGGTTATTGTTGCCATGTTGGTGATTTGCTTTGTCAATGCTTTTAAGGTCTTTAACCAGTTTTGTTGCCTCCCCTGTTGCCCTTCCTCCTTTACCTTTATTCCTCTGGGGCTAACCTCTCTTTAAGCAAAGAAAAAATGCTCGGAATAACGCGACAAGGTTTGGCAAATAAAATCAGAAATCTGGCCCTTTGCTCAAATGGGCTGTTGCCACGTGTCATCAACCTTTTTTTGTTGGTGCTCTTAAAATTTAAGCTGGGTTTAATTTTCTAATTAAAATTTAAACCCAAAGTTTGTTTTATTGAGAGTACTAACTCTAAAGGCTTGATAATGATAAAAAAAAACACCCTTGATGGCTGGTTAATTAGAAGTGTGTATATATATATTTGAGAAATACTAGTATCAAATATTCCTTTCAAAGCAAGCATTTAAATTTAAATGTGATAAAATTTTGATAGCCATGTTAATATTGTTAGTAACTATTAGTAATACACGTACAAGATTATGCACAAAATATGTGTCTGAATATAGAGCCATCCATTGATGTGAATATTTTTTGCAAAAACTCTGTATTGCGTAATTTTAGATTTTTGACTAAACGAGTAATTTCGCAAACCCTAGTATAGCCGTACGAATTGATCAAAATTAACCATCGGGATCTTGAACAACTCGAGATAAGTGAAGCTAACTAGCCCGCAAGATTAGTTCACAAATCGATGGCATTGATAATAAACCCGCATGATTAAGCAATAATGAAGAAAGCTCGCATTCAATTGAGAATATCTCGAAAATCTGTATATGATGTGTATAAAATGGTGTAGAACAACTCAACCAACCCCCTCTATTTATAGGGTAAATCTTGACCCAAAACCTTAATCACACATGGAAACTGATTCAACTTATGACAAGTTTAAAAAACTAAAACCATATCTAACTATAACATCTAAAAATAAATGTAATCTACCTAAGTTATTCTCCAAGTCATCTTGAAGAATATTATCTTATCTAATATCACCAAATTTAAGTCTAATCAGAATAAAACTGAATATTTTCCAAACTCTAATGGACTGGGTCGAAAGTAACAGACTTATGTTCGAAATCAGCTCTTCAAAAACCCACGTGACCGAGCTATGGAATGCATTAAAATAATATTACAATAGTTTACAAAGATCACACTACCTCGTTAAAAACCCAGTGGAAAAAAGAGTATAGTGTTATTCACGACGTTTTCAGTTAATCGACAAGATTGAATAATTAATCCAAACCTTCGCCGATTTAGTCTTGAGTTCTTCATCATGAAGTTGATCAATCAAAGCATTCAATGTCGCACCTCTAACCTTCTTTCTTGACTTTATCATTGGTCCAGACATGTCACTTAGAGGATCCCAAACATAACTTTTAAATGTTTGATCTAGTCATGGAATGTTTTTATTTATGGTGGTAGTCATCTTGGCATCTCCATCATCCATGTTCAACATTATTCACAAAATATTCCTTTCAACAAGCTTCTAAATTTATAAGTGAATTTAATTGAGAGTCATGTTAATATTGTTTAGCACCTATTAGTAACACACGTACAAGGCTACAAATAAAAAATGTGTTTGAATATTCAAAGAGCCATCTATCAAGTTTCCAGTAAGTAATGGGGCAATAAATTTTACACTTCTAACCCAAATTTTAGATTTAAAGTGTCAATATAACCTTACAAAATGAGAAAGTGTCAACATTACTTTAATTTCATGACAAAATGTGCAGTTATAACATTTTGTCATTATTTCGGCCTTGCTTATAAATTTAGGTGTTGACCGGACCTGAATGACAAAAATACTCTTGCACCCATTAAGCTGAAAAAGGGTAAAATGGAAATTCAACTTATGAGGCAATGGTATTTTCATTATTTCAGGTCTGTTCAACACCCAAATTGATTAGTCAACGCCCTAATAGTCGTAAAAGGTTATAACTGCACATTTTATCATAAAGTTAGGCTTATTTTGTTGCTTTCTCATTTTGTAGGGTTATATTTGTACTTTCAGTTTGAAGTTAGGGTCATTTTATCACTTGATTCAATAAGTATTTTCTCAAAAATTTGTCTTGAAAAATAAAAATAATTTAATAATTTAAGAGTGGGTCTCCTGACAGACGGTCTGTCCATAAGATTATGGATAACCCACTTATTTTTTACCTTATACACTGCATTTGTTAAATTGCATACTAAATTTAAAAAATTCAAAAATTTTATATTTTATATTTTCACATTCAAATACATATTATTACTTGTTTTAACTTTTAAAATACAATGTATATAAAAAATTACAACATTTAAAGTAAAAAACCACCGTGAACGGTCCATAACCTTATGAAATCACTCATTTCCTGAGACTTTTTTATTATTAGGTCGAGGTGTGAAGTTTGACCGATGATTTAATTTGAATTACATTAGGATGAAATGACCTCTCTGTTGAAACTTTTTGCCAAAATAAAATTACAATGATGATCAGGGTTGTTGTTCCCACAAGATCTTCTTCTTAAGCAAGAAAAGCACATAGTCAAGATTTCAATTAAAGCCATTTCTCGTCATCAAGCGAAGCTTACCTGTCAAATACCATTTCTAGCTTGCAATTTAGTTTCAAATCTCAAAGCTTTGAAAATCCGACACTTTTTGTATTGCTTCTCTTCACCTTTTAGCTATGTTCTCTTAACAATATTATCCTTGTTCAACATTTTATTTTATTTTTTGACTAAATGGGGCCATAATGCTACACGAAGGGCTGTCTGACTAAGCTTTAATTCAAAGGCTACATTTGCCTATTGATTGTAATCATAAGTGCCCAATTATGTGACCAACAATCTTAGGTTACTTGGGATCGAATCAGTGTAACAAACTTTGCTTCATCAGAAAAGTATTTTTATGTTCTTTAATTTAAAGCCTATGTGCCCAAAGTTCCTTCCTATGATGTGCTATTGCTATGGCCATACCATGTTTCCTTAGCCAACAAAATCAAATTTGAGAATAGAAAAATGTCTCCTGTAAAAGTTTTTCTATCCTAAATTGCCTCTTGTTCTTAGTTGCAACATACTATTGAAAAATTCCAAGTTGAATGAGAGATTGAAAACAAGTTGAATGACTATATATGGATCAATAACATACATATGCAAAAAAAATATAAATTGAAAATGTATAAAAATGAAAACTCTAATATAAACTCCAACGGGTCTGAATTAACACAACTACTCTAGTTTATGAGGTTTACATAAGAGTGCGGTGAGAAAGAAAATGTCACATTTACTCATTTTATTAATAAGATTATCAAAAAAATCTCACATCCCTAGACATTCTGTATAATAACTTAAGTTTGATATACTAGTTACACAACAAATAACCTCTCTTACAGGTAGTTTTCAGTCTAGTACTATTGGATACCTGGCCTGAGTTTGACTAATACGGAAGTGGAGGTCAACTACTGTATACGTATCCAATGAAAACTACTCTATTACTCCCTCCGTCCCGGAGAAAATGGCACACTTTCTATTTTCGTCCGTCCCAAAGAAAATGGCACAATTCAAATC
>JAULKM010000009.1:11039792-11056098 GCA_032355605.1 Rubia tinctorum
TTGTAATTTTAAAAACTTTATTTTGTTCCTTGTCTCACCATAAGTTATGGTGAGACGGTCTCATATGAGTCTTTCTCTATTTGAAAATATTCCTTTCAACAAGCCTCTAAATTTATAAGTGATAAAATTTTGAGAGTCACGTTAAAATTGTTGGTAACTATTAGTAACAAACGTACAAGGAGCTATCCATCAAGTTTCAAGTAAATGATGAGTAGGGATTTTTATACTTATAACTATAATTTTATATTAAAAGTGTCAATATAACCTTGCAGTGTGAGAATGTGTAAAAAAATAAACTTTATGAAAAAAATGTTCAGTTGTAACTTTTTGTCACTATTTCGGTAACGACTCATAAATTTGGGTGTTGATTTTACATGAAATGACAAAAATGCTCTTGCCCCCATAAATTAAAAGGGGTAAAATGGGAATTCAGCTTATGAGACAAGAGTATTTTCATCATTTCAGGTCCGGTCAACACCCAAATTTATAAGTCGAGGTCGAAATAGTGACAAACGGTTATAACTGCATGTTTTATTATAAAGTTAGGGTTTTTTATATTTTTCTCATTTTACAGAGTTATATTGACACTTTCAGTGTAAAGTTAAGATATTTTAGGACTTGATTCTAATAAGTATTTTCTCAAAAACTTGTCTTGATAAATTAAAATTATTTAATAAATTAAAATGTTCGAATTTTATATAGACAAGAAAAGGCTCATATATGTGGTAAATAGGGGTTGATAATTTCTGGGCTAGCTGAAACTCAGAGATAGAAGGTTACCGGGCTAATTCAGAAGTCCATCAAAACACCTAGAATAGAAGAAGCGTTTTGTGTTACTCTGTATTGATAATTTGACAGTTAACCCTAGTTATTTTTTTTAGTTAAAGAAAGGGTATTATTATTACAAGTGCATAAATATAAAAAGTAAGTTTGCATAATATTTAATATTACCTTCACAGAGTCACTATTCTAACTTATAACTATCGTAATTTCTTCCTCTAACTATTCCATAACCCTTACTCCCTCCAGTTTTTTTTATATTGGCACAATTTCTTTTTTGGATGATTTTTTTTATATTGACACCTTCCCTTTTTGGCAAAATTAAGATTAATTTAATCCACTCATTTTACTTTTTTACTCTCCCTATACAATCTCCTACGCTCATTTTACTTTTAAAAAAAAGTGTCAATTTGAAGAATGTCAATTATTATAGACCAGAGGGAGTACCGGGAATGTTTTTTTTATTATCAGGTCTTTGACCGATGATTTAATTTGAATTACATTAGGATGAAATGGCCTCTGTTGAAACTTTTGGCCAAAATAAAAGCAATTACAATGATGATCAAAAGGTTGTTGCTTCCTCCAATCCCCTGAGATCTTCTTCTTCTTCTTATTCTTATATAGGCAAGAAAAGCAGAGAGTCAAGATTTCAATTAAAGCCATTTCTCGTCATCAAGCGAATACCATTTCCACCTCGCAATTTCGTTTCAAATCTCAAAACTTTGAAAACTCGACACTTTTTGCATTGCTTCTCTTCACCTTTTAGCTATGTTCTCTTAATAGTATTATTATTATGGTTCAACATTTTTCAATTTTTTTGACTAAATGGGGCCATGATGCTACACCAAGGCTGTCTGACCGAGCTTTAATTCAAAGGCTACATTTGCCTATTGATTGTAATCATAAGTGGCCAATTATGTGACTAACGATCTTAGGTTACTTGGGATCAAATCAGCGTAACAACTTTGCTTCATCACAAAAGTATTTTTTTATGTTCTTTAATTTATAGCATATGTGCCCAAGGTTCCTTCCTATGATGTGTTATTGCTATGGCCATACCATGTTTCCTGTGACGGAACTAGACTAAAATTTTAGAAGGGACGGATGTTAACTAAATTTTAGTAGGGGCGGATGTTAACTAAATTTTACCGGGACGGATGTAGAATAAATGTATATATACCCCTTCATTCGCCGGAGGTTGGGGGCGGCTGCACTGGCTCGCCCCCTGTATGTTTCCTTAGACAACAAAATCAATTTTCCTATAAAAGTTTTCCGTTAAGCAATATTTTTTGTACAGTTCAAACAGTTTTGGAATGGTTTGGAAAGCCAATGAAATAAAACACCCTACGCCCTCTCGGGTGGTTTATTATATCTATTTTTTAATGAAAAATATTTTAAAATTGCCTCTTGTTCTTACTTGCAACATACTAATGAAAATTTCCAAGTTCTAAGGAAATTTCCCAACACCACTCGGATCTATTGAACAATAACATTCAATCTGCAAAAATAATATTGAATATGTACAAAAATTAAAACTCTAATATAGACTGCAACAGGTCTGAATTCACAGAAGCACCTTAGTTTTATGAGGTTTACATAAGAGTGCGCTGAGAAAGAAAATGCCACATTTACTCATTTCATTAAACTTTTTTATTAAATTTTCAAAAAAAATCTTTCACATTCCCAGACATTTTGTATTACAACTTAACATTGATATCCTAGTCACACAACAAACGAGACATCTCCTCCTTAGTAGTTCCTGTAACCAGTATCTACGGTATACATACAATTAAAAAATATAAATAAATAAATCTTATTGATTATTACATAGTTTTATGATAAAAACCTATGAATCTTATGTGTTCAAGGGCATTTTATGAATAATATAGCTGCACATGACGTCTGCAAGACTGCATGTGAGGGGCAGTGGCAGAACCAAGAGCTCTGACAAGGGGTGGCTGAAAGGGCGCGGCGTATTAACGGCGGTGTCGGTCGGCGGAGCGGGCGGATGACCGGGCGTGGCGCGGTGGCACTGTGGCGGAGTCAGGCCACGGACAGAGGCTGCAATTATTTTGAAGAATATAAATCCGTTTGCTGATGATGAACATGAAATGGTTAGAAAATGTTAGGGTTTGGGTTTGAATTGGGCCGATTGGGTTTCAGCCCAATCGGGCTTCTTTTTTTAAAGGCAGCAAAGTAAAACGACGTCGTTTTGCTTAGGCGGGAAACAAAAATAAAAAAGGGACGCGACTCTTCTTCTCCGGCGTCTTCCACGGCGACAATGCCGGATTTTCTGGGTTACGAAGGGGTGGCGGAATCAGAGGATTCCGGTGGCCCTTACCACTAATACTCGGGCCGCCGGATCTTAGGGGTGGCGCCAGCACCACTCGCCACCCCCTGGTTCCGCCATTGTGAGGGGGCGTATTCCTACATTGGTGGTTGACAAAGTATTTATTTAGTATATAAAATCACGGGGTCACCTAGAACTCTTGAATTATACATAGAGCTTTTTCTACTTTTTCTGAGGTTTGTAATACCCTAAATTCCCAGATTGCATGCGGTGGGTATATCAAAATATGATGAGATAAGTGTACTGTTCTATCAATAAAAGAATAAGTGCATTCTTATATATGGGCTGGAATAACGTGCATGGCTTTTAAATCGTGGTTCAAGAAAAGATTAATGTTTCACCCACAAAGCACAAAAAAGAAGTAGAGGAGGAAGGAGGTTATGGCTTTAGTCACATGTAGGAAATGAAACACAATAATGCATAAAGGCTGGGAAGGAATATGTAGAAAAAACCAAAAAGCAACTAATGTCGAGACAGGTTAAAAACTTTGTTCCAACGTTACGAATGTTTTGTTGCTTACTTAACTTTGTTATGTGTCTTAAGCAATGCCATGTGCCTTTTCAAATTTTAATGTACCAGTAATTAAATCAGATTTAGCCATCTAGTCATTTGAATCGATTCAATGACTTAAATCACAATAAATTGTATAAGTCGATTTATATTGGTGGTAACTGATCAAAATGAATAAATAAATTGTATAATTTATTTGAAGTGGGCACGTCTATAAATTATATAGAGCCGTTTAGTTTTACATTTATCTAGTAATTTGAACAAATTTTGAAGAATAAATGTAATAAATAACTGGCTTATGTATTGTAGTAGTACTCATCTGTTTCTCTATTATTGAGACACTTTCTTTTTTGGGTTGTTTCTTTTATATTGGCACACTTTTTTTTTGTTGTTTCTTTTATATTGGCACACTTTCCATTTTTGATAATGTTCCTTCAATTTCATCCACCAATTCTACTTTTTTACATTCTACATTCAATTTCATATACTCATTTTTTCACTTAAATCCAAACACATAAATCTATCGTGCCGGTTATAGAGAAACGGACGGAGTATGCAATTTTGATAGTATAAGTTTGGAAAGTGATTATAAAAAGACATCTCAACGATCATTCCAATCATCTTGAGTGTAAAGGTAGGAGATCAAATCTCGATCATTATAAACTAAACTTTCTTTCCTTATTCCCAATGTTGGATGCACCTTTGATTGCGTGCTTTCTTTCCTAGATTTCCCTTATATATATTTATATTTTTTTTTGTCTTTTATCATTATTATTAATAATAATTGTTGCTTATGCCATTATTAAAAGAAGTGACCTGCTGAAAAATTGTCTTTCAAAAGTCATTCAATCATCATCAGCATTTCAATACAGTGGATTGGTAATAATGAGATAAATAAATATAAAATTCAAAAATAATTATCCGGTGATCACTTTACATTGCCCACAAATAACTCTCCTGCTGAAGAAGATCACAAGGAACCTTTTTATCTGAGAAAATTTTCACATTGCATCTGTCAAGATTCAAATTCATAAACACAGTCAATAATTATGTATTTAACCACTTGACCGATCACGTGAGAGTACTATTAACTGTTAGAGAAAAAATGTACATTGCTCGTCCTCAAAATTCTTTCAGCCTCGTAAAATTTGGTGATAAAATATCACGACATCTATAAATCATCCCATCTGGTAAACTCCTCTTGCTGCACACTATTTACCTATTCATCAAAATATATTTCATACTACAGCGTCAGAATTCAAACATTGGCATACGGTACATACCGACTTTTGTAGTAAGATAAATATACACGACAGCTGCAACGTTAAGTGATTTGAAGAAAACATTCTTTTTACTCCACTGAAGCAATGGGTGTAGATAGATACAGAGAAATTGGCAGAAATAAGGTGGATATCATATATTCTTCAAGCTTTGATGGACTAAATTGTTTCAAATTTGGTTTACAGCATATTAAGTTCTGATGGACTAAAATTTTCAAATTGGGTTTACAGCCCAATATGATTAGCGTCACTTCTTCTTCAGTGTTGTAGACTTGTAGTTGACCTACTTAGTACAAAAATTCCCCAACACCACCCCGACACATGCCTGTCATACTGCGTTTTTTATTGGATCTTTAATCTATAATAATAGTATGAACGATCAGTTTTGTTGACGTGTAATTTAGATATTATTGCAATATGTTATTGATTATTACTAGAGTTTATTTAGATTGAATGTCAATTTTACTCGTTAGGTGCTTTTCCCAACATTTATGAATGATAATATTTTTTATATAAAAAAGTTGAAAAAAACTAAATCCCAGATTTTTAAAAGTAAGATTTCAAAAATCTCCCAAATGTATTATTATTTAAACTAGTTTATGTATGACATTATTTAATTTAGAGCAAATGTCTTCAAAATCCCCTTAACTATCATATCTAAGGGTGGTAAAATAGACCCGTAACTCGTGGGTAAAGCGGGTTATCTAATTTTAAATTCGTATGGGTATGGGTAAAATGAGTAATGAGTTAAATGAGTAATGGATCAAATGAGTAGTTGAAAAATATGGGTTGAACGGGTTGGATCTGTGGGTTGACCACAGGTTTGCTCATTTGGGTTAAAACCCGCGGGTTTACCCATATGGGTTGGTATATAAACTCACATGAGTCAATATATGGGTTGAAACCCGCGGGTTTACCCATATGGGTTGGTATATAAACCCATATGGGTCAATATATAGGTTGAAACCCGTAGATTTTACCCATATGAGTTGATACATAAATCCATATGAGTTTATATGTGGGTTGAAACCCGCTGGTTTACCCATTTTTTACCCGCGAGTTGAATGACTTTCAACCCGCGAGTTGAGAGGGTTTCAACTCGACCCGTTTTGACCCAGCCCATTTTTTACCCATAATAAAATGGGTTAAAATGGGTCATACCCATATTTTTTAATTACCCATTTAGCCTAACCCTTATTTGACATGTCCGCCCATTTGTCACCCATAATCAGATCATCCCACTTTGGCCCTCTAATTTTTTTTTCAACACTATTGACCCCTCAACTTGCATAACTGTTGAGTCATGCCATTTTTGAACACTTTTGGCTATTAACCATCTCAAAAAACCAGCTCATTTGCTCATTAAATGGCCAAAAATGTTCAAAATAAATAAATAGAGGGTCGATGGTGGATTATCGTGAAAGTTAAGGGACCACCAAAATCATTTGCTCTTAATTAAATCAAATTGTATTTTATTTACAAATTCTTCTCCAACACATGGTCATGATCCACCAAGAAGAATGTAAATACTCTGAACCGATATTATAAATATAAAATTCAGAAGAGTTGGAAAATCTTTGTTTCAGTTGGTGTTGAATATTAGAACACCGTTTAGAATTGGGATAATGAATCAGTTGGACAGCTTCTCCAACTAAATCAAAATCTGGAATAACTCTTTTGCCGAAAAATGTGAATTGATTATTATATCCTTGTTTTAAAAAATAAAAATTCAGAAAATAAAAAGGGGAGAAATATGAAAAGGCGGATCATTGAATGACATAATTTATTTTGATAAAACTAATTAATTAATACACCACCCATATAACCACTCTTACTACTATTACTCCGACCACCACAGCTGGAGACAATGAGACGAAAGGAGTATTATTCACAGATTTGACCTTTCTATTACCTTTATAAATTTGACTTCTCCTTAGCAGTAATTCGCCGGAGGAGAAGAAGAAGAAAAGGTTTCACCGTCTAAGATATGCTTGTCTACTGTCCCGCCAGTCTAACATATGACTTTACAAAAAAATGGCCTGCATCCTCATTTGCATTTCTTCCAACATTTGTATTAAAGACAATTCAATCTCAAACCTAGGTAGGCAACTTGATAAATCGTGGTAATAAATTAGTTGGAATGTTTCTTCAACTATATATATATATAATACTCCCTCTTAGCCGAAACAACACGAAACTGACTAACACAATAACCGCTACTTGTATCTTGAATAAACTTCTTACACACCGGTACAATTACGATAAACAAATGCGCAGAGCGCAACAAGACCATGAAACAAAATAATTAAATCCTTTTCCTTCTCTTTCTCGAATGAAGTCAGAGAACACTTGGACTTAGAGATCGAAGGTGTTCTAGAATATGGCGTTTCTCGCGTCACCATCAAGAATAGTTCTATACATCAAACGATCATCCACCAAGAATAAATGTAAATCATTATGAATCAATATCAAACGAAACTGGAGAGGTTGAAACTGTTTGTCCGAAATGGTGTTGAATAACATAAAACCAAAGTTTGGTAGAAACCCTTGTGGGTAAAGATCATAAATATTGGCTCAATCTCCAACATCATCACTTTGCCTCTGTGGAACCTTATATGCCTTTTTCTAGTGACCTGAAACGTACGCTTGTTGCCTTATTGTCCTGTCATTCTAATATATGGATTTACAAAAAGTAGTATGCATCTTTACTACATTTCCTTCAGAAATCATATTAAAGATAATTCATTCCCAAACCTTGGTAGGCAACCTGATAAATAGAGGTAATGAATTAGTTGGAATGTTTCTCCAACAACATGAAAAGATACTCCCTCTTAGCCGAAACAACACGAAACTGACTAATGCAATAACCACTACTTGTATCGCAAATAAATCACACACGATACAACTATGATAAACAAATGCGCAGAGCGCCATAATACCATGAGATTGAATAATTACATGCTCATCTTTCTCTTTCTTCTAATGAAGTAGCTGGACACCTAGGCTAAGAGATGAATGCTCTCCTTTATGTGGAATAGGGTGTTTCTCGTGTCACCGTCAAGAAGATTTCTATACACAATGCAATCATCCACCAAGAATAAATGTAAATAATTTTGAATTAATATAAAAAAAACCTAAAGGTGCTGAAACTGTTTGTTTCGAGTAATGTTGAATAACATAACACCATAGTTTGATAGAAATAATAGTGCGTAAAGATCGTAAAAATTGGCCCAATCTTTAACCTCATCATTTTGCCAGTAGAGCCTCGTGACTTTGTATGTCTAAACTATAGGTTTGTTACCCCACTGTCCCATCAGCCTAAGATATGACTTTACAAAAAGGTACTCTGAATCCTCATATGGATTTCTAACGATTTTCGTATTAAAGAAAATTCATTCCCTAACCTCGATAGGGAACCTCACAAGTTGGGATAATGAATTAGTTGGAAATTTTATTCAACTACATAAAAAAATGCACTCCCTCTTAGCCAAAACAACATGAAACTGACTAACACAATAGCCACTACATGTATCTCGAATAAAAATCCTACACGCTAGTGCAACTACGATAAATAAATGTGCACAGCGCAACAAAATCACAAGACTGAATAATTACATCCTCGTCTCTCTTCTTCTCCGAATGAAGTTGCTGAACACTTTGGCTAAGAGATCGAATTTTTCCTCCATGTAGAATATGGTGTTTATGGTGTCGCCATCAAGAAAAATAGTTCAATACACCACACGATCATTCACCAAGAAATGCAATATATTGTGAATCAATATCAAACAAACTCAGAGGGGGTGAAACTGTTTGTTTGAAGTGGCGTTGAATAACATAACACCACAGTATAGTAGAAATTATTGTAGGTAAAGAATGTAAATATCGTTATAATCTTCAACATTATCTGTAAAGTCACGTGGTTTGCAAGAATTATTTAGTTTCCCTTTGTGAACTCATTTGGAAAAGAAAAACTTTCCATGTTGAAACATAGAGAAAGATGAAACCTAAATGATTTTAACCGAGGAATATTGCAGTGATATTGATTTATGAAAGATTGGATATTTTTCAATATTGATTTAGGCATGTATTTGAAGTATAATGGGTTTATGAAAAATCCCTATAATTATGGAATATTATGGGATATGTTGAGATAAGAAAAATTCATTTATTTATGAGATTTGGATATGCTTCAGAAGCATATATGGAATTGAAATACTGTGGAGATAATCATGGGGAGTTTTGATCTTCTCATTGATTATTTATAGAGGATATCACGACTGCATAACTCACGAATTTAATTGCGAAAATCTGCACTCAGATTTTCTATCTTTCCGAGAGTACTGCGAGAGTCAGCATATATATATATATGTTCCAACATACTGTGACTTATTGATCAAAAGTTCAGAATCATGTTCTATAATTGCTCGGGAGGAGGAGATCCAGCGTCGGCAAGTTTCGAGATCAGAGGGAGTCTGATTAAGGCGGATCGGTAACAAGGGGAACTTGCATAATTCACACTTTAATAATTAGAAGATAAGTATAATTGTGTGATGTACCTTATGTTGTATCGTTCTGATTAGTAGATTCATTTTGAATTGGTCCATATCGTTCTTGATGTCTCTAAGCAGCTTAAAGCATTGCCCATGTATGTAGCCTTCATAAGAGCAGTAGTGACATAAAATATGTTTACGTCTTCGTGTCTTCATCACTTTCCTCTTCATGTCCTATAACTCTGCTTTGAAGTCCACAATGCTGCTTTCCAACTTTTCATAGCCAATTCCTTGTCTGTTTCCAAAGTTTTTTCCTATAGTCAATATAACACTAGTTTCATCTTTCCAGTGTTCAACTTGATGATTGCAGGTTCGGCCATCTCAGCCCCCTCAGTTGTCAAACTTAAATTCTGTTTTAACTGTTCAATATCAACTTCATGTCTTTCAACTAGATCTACCAGTTCCTTCTTCCTTTTAGCAAGTTGAATTTTCTCTGATTTTAGAACTTTATCAGCCTCAATGACTTTAAGCCACATCTCATCCACGTTCTCATATGCATTGTAGATATCTTCATCATTCATCTTCTGACCTTCATCATCACTTAAGGAATCACCACTCAGCTTTTCTGTGTTGGAACATATAGATTTCTCGGTCGTTATCACATTGGAACATGCACTAGTAGTTTCCCCCATATCATGAATCTTTGCTCCAAACGCTACATAGTTGCTAGTGAGTTCCTCATCTTATTCCCCTTCTTCATCTTCACTCTATGAGGTTACATACGACGTTCCTTATTTTTTCTGTGTATCAGCACATTCTGCCTGGATGTATCCATATCCTTCACATTCCCTACATTGAATCATTCCAGGCTGCTTTGTTTCACCACTCTAATTTCTTAAGAACTGCTGATTGGTTCGTTCGAATCTTATTCCTCGATTATGCCTATTTTCACCTCCACCAAATTTCTCTTGTGATATTTTATTCATCACTTTCTTCAGCATTCTCGATAAATTTTTAGTAATAAATACAAGTTCTTCAATACCATCATCAATATCGCCTTCATTGTCTGTCTTAAATGAATAAACTTTGAAAGCCAACTCTTTTTTGCTTTCTTTGCAGATGGTTCCAAAGTCATCTCATATGCTTGCAAAGATCCCATCAATTCATCTAACGTCATAGTGGACACATCTCTTGCTTCTTCAATGGAGGAAACTTTCATTGATAATCTTTGAGGAAGATATCTCAGGGTCTTCATCACCGTTTTTGTCTCCTTAAAGGTTTTTCCAAGCTGATAAGCCGTGTTGGTTATGTCTCTCAAATTCCCATTAAATAGTGCAATAGTCTCATCCTCCCCGATCTTCAATTCTTCGAATTTAGTAGCCAACATCTGAAGCTTGGATTCACTGCACAACTTGTTCATTCATGAACTATTTGTAGAATATTTCATGCTTTCTTTTTCCTGATAAAAAATTGAGATGAGTTTGAATTGACTTCCACTTCCGTGAAAATAACATTTAATGCCTTGGAGTTAGCCATTAAGGCTTTCAGTTCATCAGGAGTCCAAGTTGACTTGTCTTTGAGTTTAAGCTTTTTCATACTTGATCCTCCCTCCTTTTCTTTTGAGCTAGATTCAGCATTCTCAGTTGGATGACTACATTCAGTTTCCACAAAATGCCACGCTAGTCATTAAGTGAGTTGATAAAAACTCTCATGTGTTCCTTCTAATAGTTGTAGTCCGTTCCTTCCAGTAATGGTGGCCGAGACGCCAAAGCTCCTCCTTTGGTTGTCATGGTAAAACCGGATCACACTTTCCTTGACACAACCAAGGTAAGAGTAAGTGACCTCTGATACAAATTAAAATTTGCGTTTACTTAACTTTATCAATTTTCGCAACTATGTTCCAACATCATCTATCTAATCAAGTATGTAAAAAATTAAAGAAAGAACACACATACTTGGTTACAAAGTTCGGTGAAATTCACCTACATCTCTGGGGCCTGGCCCAATTCAGGATAAAATTACTAATCAGAAAGATACAGTACAATGCACACCATACAACTATATTTATCTTTTCTAATTATGACTTGTTGATTTTGCAAGCTCTCATTGCTATCAATCCGCTTTGATCAGACTCCCTCTGACCTCGAAACTCGTCGACGCTAGATCTCTTCCTCCTGAGGATTTAAGGTATACGATTTTGAACTTTGATCAAAAGGTTTTGATCATGTTGGAACACAGACTCAAAGCTCTCGGCTACTTCTAAATATCGAAAACCTGAATGCAGATTTTCTCCAATTAAATCTGCAAGTAACTCTGCCAGAATGTCTTCTATATAAACAATGCACACATCAATTTATGTACGCATAGAATTCCTTATCTACATAATATTCTAATAACAATTAAATCCCTTGGAGATAGGAATTACCAAATCTAATCCCTTGAAGTAAGGAATTATAACATCCCGTCCATATCTCATTCAAAAAGAATATTTATCTCATCGATTCCAATTTTCATAAATCCAGTCCAATATCATCCCATAAATATATAAGTTGATATATTCCGAGTTCAAAACCTCATGGACGAAACTTCACCATCTCGGATTACAACTCCACTTTCCATTTATTGCAAACCTTCCTTCTTTGATGTTACAACATAACAATTTCATATTTACATAATTTTCACAAATTGTCAATTAAATAGATCAGGACTTTACAAGAAAGTTAATTGAAACTCTTAAAGAATATGTCTCACAAATGATCAGATTATTTGACAAGTACCAACTCCTATAATAAAAGAAATTTACAGTTGAACTCTTAATGAGACTACTTGACCAGATCCTATCATGTTAGTTCTATTAAGGCTATGATGATGTTAGTGTTATGTGTTTGGTTGTGCAATGATGTGTTGATGCGATGGTGGTGATGAGGGTTTGGTGGTGGTTTGGTTTTACGGATGGTGACTCAGTGTTGAGCAGGGGCGGAACCAGGGGGTGGCAAGGGGGTACTGGCGCCACCCCTAGGATCCGGTGGCCCGAAATTTAGGTCTAGGGGCCACCATAATTCATGGCTTCCGGTCCCCCTTCGAAAAGTTGCAGGTGCTCCTTCCGTCCTCCGGCGAGCGGCGGCGGACTAAGGAAGAAGACGATCTCATTTTTAATTTTTTTGTTTCCTAACTTATCAAAACGACGTCGTTTTGATAAGTGAAACGACGTCGTTTCACTTGGGTGAAGGAAAAAAAGACCGATTGGGTTGAAGCCCAATCGGCCCAAGAAGGAGCTATAAATGTTAAAACATTATTCAAGTGACATGTTTGTATAATTGTATTCATTCCATTTCTAGGCTGCAGCAGGCAGCATCCGCCGACCGCCGCTCATCCGTCTCCGCCACGCCCCCGCCGGCCTTTCATCCGCCGTGCCCCACCGGCCGATATCCGCCCCCCTTGCCTGAACTTCTGGTTCCGCCACTGGCGTTGAGGGTAGTGATTCAGTGTTTGTGGTTGTGGTGCAATATTGGCGGTGGTGTAGGTGGATTAATGATGGATAGGTGAAGTAAAATAAATGGCGGTGAGCCAATGAGAACAATGTTTAGCTGTAGGGATTTTTTTCGTTCATTTTTTTCACCAAGTAGTTCACCTTTGGTAGTAATTTGGGCTACAAAGTCATACTTTTATGCTTCGGTCAAAGGATTATGTAGCTTTTTTTTAATAAAAAATTGAGATATATCTATACCTATAACTAAACTCGAAAATTAAGAATTATAATGTGTTTTTCTCTCTGTCCTAGCCAAACCTACAGGGAGAGAAAGTTTTATTTTTAATTTTAGATGTGTGAAAAGTCAATTTTGCCCCTGTCTTCTTCCTCCGCCAGCACATTGCAACACCACCGCTAGCACACCACATTCTTTAACCACTATCTCCACCACCCAACCCCCACCCACCCCACCACTCAACCACCACCCCTCACCCTATCCTGCACCAAATTGAGAGGCGTCGCCATCTCCACCCCTTGCTTGAAGCGTCGGGGAATCGAATCCTCACATGACATCCTCGTCTATTCCAGCCCTTGTTGGAGGCGTTGCAATCGCTGTGGCGAGCGCTCGCCGGATGCGTCTCTATCGCAACGACAGATTTGAGCAGGAGGCATCGCGTAGTGACAGATTAAAGCCTGAGGCGTCGCTGAATCGAAGCATCGACACCGCAACAGAGAGCCCTCACCGGAGTCTTTGCTAGGCGGCGAATTTAAGGTCGACGGAGCCGCGGAGGAGACACCTTCAATGGAGGCGCGGTCGACGACGTGGTGAGTTCGATGAGGAGGTGGCCCAGATTTGTCGTTGTGAGGTCGACGAATCCGCAGGCATCGGAGACGCGGCGGGGAGGGTGAGAGATATGTCGGGGAGGGTGAGAGAGACGCCAGAGAGGATGAGAGACTTGGGTAAAGGGTGAGAGGGATGGGAGGCGGAGAGGGTGAGAGAGGGATGAGAGGCGGAGAGGGTGAGAAAAAAGAGTGGTGGATTAGGGTTTGTGTAACATTTTGTTATTTTACAGATATTTTCCTCTTATGATATAGAGGAAATTTCTAAATAAGGAAAGTGTGCAGATTTAACTGTGAAAACTATAAAAGGAAAGTGTGCAGATTTAACTGTGAAAACTATAAAAGGAAAGTGTGCAGAAATGGTTGAGACAGAGGGAGTAGTATTTTTTAATTTTTTTCTCTAAGTCTCGTTAAAGGGAACATTTTATTTATAGTCTGTCTCTTGAAAAACGGTCTTTTCATAAGTTATGAAAAGTTCAAGGTTTAAACTGCAAATTAAAAGTAATCAAGATAAAAATTTTGGGTTGCATTAATCAGGTCATAAACTTATAACTGCTGAACATTGCATAATAATCTTTTAATATTGTAACTATAATCTTTATATTTCTATAATTCTAATTAAACCCCGTCTTTCCATTTACCTATGGAAAGACGGTATTTTCCGAAACCTTGCATTTATGTTATGTGTTTGTTTCCCTTAATTTGCACTTTTATTTATAATCAATCATCTCTTTAACAGTTAAGGGAACAATCTACGTCGTTTAAACTTGGTACTACGTCGTTTCATATGTGATTAGTATTCCTGTATTCAAAATCGTCAAATCCCGCCACTATAAAAATCCAAAAATTTCCCTCTGATTTCCCACCAACACATTTCTCCAAATTAAAAATTGAGATCTGAAAAAGTGCGCGAGAGAAATGAGGAAGAGTTCGAGCAGAAAGAAGCCCTCGGCGGCGGATCTTCTCGCTTCGCCGGCGCCTGCCACCGCCGCTACGCCCGAAAGCCCTCACAAATCCGGTACCGAGTCACCCACGGATCTAGAATTCGATTTCCACAAGCTGACGTCACTTTCTTCTGCGAGCAAGAAGAAGAAGAAGGCCGGAGTAGTAGCGCCGTCCCTGATGTTCATGCTTCCGTCCTCGTCGATCAAAGGCGTGGACACGATTTCGGATCTCAAGGAATTAAAATCGTCGCAATTGGATTCTATCAAACGCCAGCTGGAGCAATCGCACTCGGAGATCATGAAGGAGGCTGATGCTTCCCAATCTCGTCTACAGAAAAGGCTCAAGGTCTGTACAAGTATTTCTACTTCCGGTATATTGTTTCTTATTTTGTATGATGTGCATTAGATGCTCAGAAGATTACATGATCTGTGCGATTTGTTTCTGTAGCTGCTGTATCGTTTATAACTTATTTGTGGATTATGATGTTCAACATAAATTAGTCTATAATATGCAATGCCGCAACTATAGAGAAAGAGTTAATATAATTTACAGTGCAAATGACTTGGATCTAGGGTTAGGCTCTGTGCTCTGAGAAACTAGAACAGACGCATAAGATGTACAGTTTCTCTATTACTTTATTAGTATAGTATTGTTCATTTCTACAATATTTGTATATTGAGTTTCACATCCGACATGAAATGAGAGGCTGGAGATTGTGAGAAATTGGTTGCTGGATCCAATAAGCTTTCATAATATGAAATGAAGAGTCGTGTACTGTTAATATAAGAATGACTAAAATGACTCCTGACTAATAAATTTGGCAAAACCAGTGGATCGGTTTCTTTTCGGTTGGTTAATGTATGCTTGAATTGAGGTTCAGAAACAGATGTTAAATGATTATACCATTTTCTTTGATGTGTGGGAAACTTGCTCCTTTGATAGTGCTTATTATCCTTTTGGGAATTACTCGTACATAATTTTCTCTTCCTTTTAAATTTTCTATTGTCATAACAAGAATTTGATCAAGATGATTTGTGAATCAGAACGTATGTGAAAATACTAGAGTCACAAGTTCAGTTTCAGCTCATTATTAGTCATTCTGTAGGTGGTTTTTGACCCACTTCAACGATTGGAGTTGAACTGCGGGTATGTCAAAACTTGAATTGCTAGGGGTTGTCTTAGAAAAAGAAAAAATATCACAGCATCAACAATTGAAAACTACACCTAAATTTCACTAAATGGGCTCAGCAGTTAGCTATCCTTCTTTTGTTTATTTCTGGTCTTATTTTTGTTTTTGACTGCTGGCCAGTGGTAGATGTTGATAATATTAAGATCTGTTTGAATCAATTTTTAAATACCTTTGATTTCTGTTTATTTTGCATCACTCTGGCAGATGCAGTCTCAAGGATGTCAGCAAGTGATGGATGAAGCAGAGAGGGAGTACAAGAAGATGTTTGATCGTCTTGGGGACAGTCAGGAAGCAATGAAGGTAAGAACCTTGAGCACTAATTGTCTCTATGATGTCTCGTGCTTTTCCTACCAATGTTTTCTATATCCAGATCCTCAACTTAAAGGACTTTTCACTGTCTTCAGGCTTCATTCACAGAATTCATGGAGGAAGCACAGTCCCGTGCAACACGTT
>JAULKM010000009.1:11059955-11074468 GCA_032355605.1 Rubia tinctorum
CAATTTTGCCATTCCGGTGCTTCACCTCTGGTATAGAGTTAATGTGATAATAAACATGTTTCTAGATAATGTGATAAAGATTAATGGGTAATTTAGGTTGGGGCATAGGGAGTATAATTTTATCTACCATGAATGTTACACTCTTAGCATTGCAACATTCATAGAGCAAGAATAAAAGTAGAATCAAACAATTAGAAAGAAAGTACTCAAATGGATTAAAGGTAAGGAGAAAATGTAATAACTCACCTATTTCCTATGATCCTGAACCATTACGTGTTTATGAGAAGCAGCCAGATCATTCTTACAAAAGCACCCCAATTTAATGGCAACGCCGGATTCCAGCCCGGAACTGCCCAAACTCAGATGACAAATCAGACAATCTCTCTCAACCTTAACCACACAAGACTTATTTAGAAGAACCATGTTCCCCACTACAGCCACCGAGCAATTGGACTACGCCACCAATGACGCTTCGGGTCTCCATAATTTCCACCTCCTCCTCATCGTCATGAGACCCATCTCCATCGGCAGTCGAGTGGAACTGCGAACAACAAGAGCCCTCCTCGGTATCGGAGAAACAAACGCTACTGTTGTCGCTATCATCGCTTATTGAATTCAAGTCGAGGCGACCGGCTCCTCCGACACTTAACCTAAAGAACATCCAAAACATCAACAACTATGAAGAAGGTGATGAAATATATTTGGATGAAGAGAAAAGGAACAGAGAAGAAGAAGAGGGAATTAGGCGATGAAACAAATTGCGAATTTGCGAACATGAGTAATAAGGCAGAGCGGTGTCGTGTTCTCAAATCAGGAAAGTCATAAAAATTACTGAAATAACCCCAATTGATACCTATAGCAAATAATCCTTATTATATGATGCTTTGCGATAATTAAAAGTACTCCCGTCCCATGGAAATTTGCACATAGTGATGTTCTATTTTGGATGATATTTTGTCTGAGATTATGTAGATTATATTTATATTTTGGAGTAGTGTTTGGATGATTATGATGTTATTCAAATGTGAATGTTAATTGGGATTAAAAAGAAAAGGTAAATTTGCGTGAAATAAACAACAAATGCCATGACAAAACATGAAAGTTTATAACCATGGGATTCATTGATAACATGCTCAAATAATTTGAATATCTGACTTGGTCGTTGGCGTTGAATCTTCTCACTACACCAGTTATAAGACTTTTCTTCATTCTAGAGTTATTAAAACATTGACTTGTGACAAAGGAAGAAGAGAAACGGAACTAGCGTGAGTTGACTTAGAGTATACATATACAACGTTGCAAAAATCATTTAAGGATGTTGGATTACAACAGAGAGTGAAAAATGACAGAAACCAGGGGAAATTGTGCATTATATCTGGTGCTTGCAATCTTTGCAAGCATATGTTACACATGCATTGCTGGAGCACTTACCAAAGATCAAACTCTTTCGGGAGCACAAACGATTGTGTCTGAAGAGCGAACTTTTGAGTTGGGATTCTTCGCAAAAGGCAGAAATGTATATGTAGGCATTTGGTACATAGGATTTCAACAAAAGACCATAGTCTGGGTAGCCAACAGAGAGGCACCAATATCCAACACATCCAGCATTTCCTCTCTTCACATGTCTGAAAATGGTAACCTGGAATTGGCTACTGATCATGGAACTGTCTGGTCTACAAATTTGAGACTATCAGACTCAGAACAGCTCGAGGCAGTTCTTCTAGATACCGGTAACTTTGTACTCAGGGAAAGATCGAATCCCTCTTCGATACTTTGGCAGAGTTTTGATCATCCTACTGATACATGGCTGCCTGGAGCCAAGTTCGGGTTCAAAATCATCGGTCCTTATCCTGAGAGAGGATTCGAACCCCAGCGTCTTATTTCGTGGGAAAACTCAGATGATCCTTCTCCTGGGATGTTCTCAGCTGTGGTGGATACGAAGACATCAGGTGGTCAGATTCTGTTGGAATGGAACAAGTCAAACGAGTACTGGAGTACCGGAACCTGGACTGGCCAGGTGTTTGTATCAGTTCCTGAAATGAGCTATGCAGCCAAGTTCAGCCTTGTCTCAACCTCAAGTGGAGCTTATTTTACCTATCATGAGCTGGATGAAGATGTGCTCTTAAGATTAGTGATGGATGCTTCTGGCAATCTCAAGCAGCTTGCAGCATTGAAAAGCAATAAAACCTGGACTGAACGATTTTCTCAACCCAGAGATCCTGCTGGTATTTATGGTTTTTGCGGCGAATTTGGTGTTTCCAGGGCTAGTCCACGCCCCTCTTGCACATGCTTGCAAGGTTTTGCTCCGCTTGGAGATGGGAGGACAGGTTGTCGAAGAAAAGCCCCTCTGAAATGTGAAAATAGTACTTCACCAAATGGGAACAAGGATGGATTCTTGCAAATTTCAAATTTGAGACTGCCTAATAACTCGATGTCGATCTATTCTGCTCAAAACTCTGCTGTATGCAGATCAGCCTGCTGGGATGATTGCTCTTGTATTGCTTATTCCTACGACGGCAATGGTTGCCGGGCATGGAATGGAGTTCTATTGAACTTAAAAGAGGTTGCTGATGGAGATGATGGCAGAAAAACTCTGTACGTAAAAGTTGCCAGTTCTGATCTTCAAGATGCTTCTTCTGGTCTGTATTCTCAACACTGCAAAACTTAGACTTCAATCATTTCTATCTACAATTCTAGCAAAACTAACTGTTGTGTAAATTTCAGAGAATGACAAGAGATTGACAATAATCATAGGAGTGGTGGTTTCAATAGCAGTTACTGCATTTGGAGGAATTGCATGTTTAGGCATAAGAAAACTAAAGCAGAGATGTAAGCACTAAGCAGACAAAAATCCATCCATTTCAATCATATTTAATAATCAATAAATGTCTGAATACCTTTCCTATGATCAACAGGTACTTGGAACAAAGACTCGGGCCAAGATTTACAATCATTTGAGTTCAGTTCCAGTAGCAATTTAGAAGATAGCCATGTAAATAATGAGAGCAATGCAAGGACATCAAGCAAGAATATTTTTGATCTGCCATTGTTCAGCTACGCAAGCGTCTCTGCTGCCACGGACAACTTCTCATTATGCAATAAGCTCGGGGAGGGAGGATTTGGACCAGTGTACAAGGTAAACTCACATGGATTATTCATTATGATGTTAGGGCATTTAAGTGTTTCTGATCATCCTGGTAAACATATAGGGAAAACTACTCAAGGGGCAAGAGATAGCAGTGAAGAGACTTTCAAGAAAATCCGGACAAGGGCTCGAGGAATTCAGAAATGAAACTATGCTGATCGCTAAACTGCAACACAGGAATCTTGTTCGACTACTGGGGTGTTGCGTGGACAAGGATGAGAAGATACTGATATACGAGTACATGGCTAATAAAAGTCTGGATTCTTTCCTATTTGGTTGGTCTACTCTTCTCCTACATAACATTTTATCAGCAGTACACATTTTGTTGCAATTTCTATGCAATGACGGAAAAGAGCATGCCTGCAGAACCCAGTAAAAAGGAGAGAGTACTAGATTGGAGGAGTCGTACATCGATCATAGAAGGCATTGCTCAAGGGCTCCTGTATCTGCATCAGTACTCCAGGTTGCGCATCATCCATCGAGATCTTAAGGCCAGCAACATCCTTTTAGACCGTGAAATGAATCCCAAGATTTCTGATTTTGGCATGGCTAGGATTTTCTGTGGCAACAGTTCAGAAGCAAACACCAATAGAATTGTTGGAACCTAGTAAGCAAAGAAAAATCAAATTTTTTTCAACTCTGAAAAACTCTGAATTATTATGTGTGACTTGATAATTAATTCAGTGGATACATGGCACCTGAGTATGCACTGGGGGGGCTATTCTCCATCAAATCCGACGTGTTCAGCTTTGGTGTATTGGTGCTTGAGATTGTGAGTGGGAAGAAGAACACCGGCTTTTATTACAGTGAAACGCCCAATCTTCTTGGACAAGTAAGCAGCAACTGAAACTACACATTAACTTCATGGTGCAATTAACACTAACTGAATAAATACTATACCGGTGATTGTATCCGTCACAAAATTGACCCGGACTTTGGCTCTGCCACTGAACTGCAGGCATGGGAGTTGTGGATTTCAGACCGGGCACAGGATTTAATGGATCCATTGCTACAAGGTTGTCAATGTGCTCCTCCTACACTAGCTGCAGCTTTAAGATACATCAACATAGGCCTTCTGTGCGTGCAAGAGAATCCAAACGATCGCCCAACCATGTTCGATGTTGTGCTGATGCTAGGCAGTGAACATATATCCCTTACTTCACCAAAGCAACCTGGCTTCATGGCACACAAAGCTGTTGGAACTATCAAGAACTCATCCAAATCAAGCAAGACTGCTGCTTCTTCGTTTTCAATTAATGGCCTAACCGTTTCCACTGTTGAGCCAGGATGATTAATGTATCCCTAGTATACTTACAAGGTTGGACTACTATTACATGAGGTAATCAAAAAACGAATCCTCCCTCCGTCCCACCATTATTGGCATATTTACTTTTTCACGATCTTCAATGATCATGTTTGACCATCAATAACTCTAGTTACATATAACAATTTCACATAAAAATCAATATTTAGAAAATAGATGTTAAGACGAATTTAACAATATCTCACATGATATACTTATTATAAATATATTAGTTCATATTTAGAATAATTTTTTTTTCAAATTTGACTTTGAAAAAATAAATATGTCAATAATGATGGGAAGGATGAAGTATATAAGGGGTGGAAGGAATATAATGCATACAATATTCGAGTTTATACTCTTTGCCTGCGAGCATTTCTAATTAACCCGCGGGATTAACTCAAAAATTCTTAATATTTGATTGATAAGAATGTGTATAAAATCGTCCAAGGCCTTCCTATTTATAGGGTGAAACTCGGCCAAACCCTAATTAGAAACAGAGCTCCCATTAGAAACTGAATAGACTTATGACTGTTTTAAGTTAAAACCATATCTAACTAGAATACCTAATTTAAATCTTAATGATGATCATATTCATCCAAATATTGATGAATTCTTGAATGAATCTACCTAACTTACCAAATCTAATTCTAATCAAATCAAAACAGAATATTCTAAACCCTAAATTAGAATATAAGCAAAACTCTTCTAATCCAACATGACCGAGTTTATAGGCTTTATTCATTAAAAATAAACTAAAATGATCACACAACCTCATTAACAAAAATCCAATGAGAAAAAGAGTATAGTGCTGACCTCCTAAAACTCTAATCTAATAGTAAATTAAGAAAATTATAATAAATGATATTTTTGATATCGTATGACAGTAATTTGCTATGCAGTACTTATTCCCAGCTACATTTCTAACCTATAAAGGTTGTGATATGGCTTTGCAAGAGTGAATTGCAAAACAAAATGTTGTGCTAAAAAGAGAAGTCAACTTTTTTTATACTCTTACAGCAGCCTGGAGATGAGGATTTTCTCATTTGGAATCGATCAAATTCAGGAGAAGACAGTCAAGAGGATATCAGATTTTGAAACAATTCTCAACTAAGGATACACCACAATCCTTTACAAAGAAAATTACGAAAAATGTGGAAGAGACTCTGGAAGACAACCCTCCCTACACGATTCAAATTCCTTTGCTTAGAGAATCATTTCCAAAGCCCTCCTAAAGGGTGGTTACCACGGTCCAATCTGCATGACTTGCTTCAAAACCCAATGCATCACTTTTTTTTTGCATTTTGGCATAAGTTGGCTTCAGGTTGATGACAGCTAATGTTGGTTTTACTCCGCTGCATCAATGTTTGAGAGGAACTCATGTTAAAGAATCCTTCTATGATTTATCCAACCCCGGCTGAACAAAGGATCGAAGAGCAAGAATTCTCTAACAATAATGCATTACCATTCTTTTCTTATTTGTGAGGTTTTCCACTCATGTTGAGTACTTCTTTCATATCTCATAATATCTTCTTGTGTTCATGTATAGACTAATGGATTGAAATGAAATAACACATCTCTTCATTACATATATAACATTTGAGAATTTGAAAACATATATATTGGCGATGAACAATGTTCACACCACTTCATCATTAAGTGTCATATATTTTCAATCATTGAAATATCCAAACCTTTGGACTTGAATGACATGCTTGACGAGCCTTCAGTTAAAGGAAATAAAAATTGTGAGGTATTCTTTTCCTGCTATCCATGTTGCATTGACAGTTAGTTATATACCAATCAACAAAATATCAAAAGGGCAAAAAATTAATCGAATCACACACAATTTTTCCCTAGAAAAATGAAAAGAGAAAACAAGAAGATCATCATTCATCATCGGTTTACACAAGCTAGCTCGAGCGTGTTACTTCTTCTTGGAACCACTCCCTCCCCAGAAAGAATCCCAGAAAACAGGCCAATTCCTCTGCGCCTCCTTCCATCCCAACACCGAACCTTCCCTCATCGGATCCCAGCTAGCCGACACGATCCCGTAGCTTATCCCCAGCAGCGCCGTCCCGAAGAACACGAAGGATACGATGAAAGGCACCCAGGTGGGCACATCGATCTTCAGCCCAGTTTTCAGGTAGTAGAAGAACGGGAAGAACAGCAGCCCTGTAAACAGAGGGATCCCAACAGTAAACCCAATTCTGCTCATCATTCTGTTCGTCACGATTTCTGGTATGACGCCTGCTGTGCCTCTGTCTTCATCGTCTTCGTCTTCATCATCGTCTTCATCTTCGTCGAGGTTTTTGCTTGGTTTCTTCTTGGTTTTCTTGGGGTTTCTTGGCGGCGTTCCGAAACCTCGGGGGCCGTTCTTCAGTGTCGCGGACGGGGGAATGGGCTTGTTCCGGCATTTCCATGTGGAAATCCTAGGTTGAAGATGGTGTTTTGATGGGGGGAATAATGTCATGGGTTTTAGTGTTGGATATGAAATGGTTTCCATTACTCTGCCTGTTCTGATCCATTCGTTCTCGTTGCGGAGATTTTAATAAGCTGTGGGATCTTATCCTAGGTTCAATCCGGTTTCGGCTCGGCCTATAATATTTTCAAATCTAATTTAACCTAATTAATTGCACCATGTAATTAGCGTTGAGTATGTATCTTTAAAGATGTTATTTTCATAAATTATGGGAAAAAATCAAGAGTCAAACTGCAATTCAGAAGAAATCAAAATAAAATTTTTGAATTATATTAATTGGGTCATAAACTTATAACTACTGCATGTCGTATAGTAAAATTTTAATATTGCAACTAAAATATTTTACCTTTCTATAATTCTAATTAAACCCCGTCTTTTCAAAGACTTTGCCATTAGTTTTTTTAGAAAAGTGCATTTTTAATCATATATTTTGATCGAAAGTTAAAAAATGATCATGTAAAATCTGAAAGTGCAAAATTAACCCAATGTGTTGGTTAAAAGTGCCAATTTAACCCCTGGAAACCAAATTGTGGCGGAAATGTTTAAAATGACCATTATACCCCTTTGGAAAAAATCAGAAAAATATGAAAAGACGACATCACCCTTCAAACCCTTCTGTCGGTCAACGCCACCGGTCAATGTCGGCCAATGTTGTTCAACAGTGGTCAACGTCGGTCGCCACCGTGGGATCATCGCCGGTTGATGTTGACCGGGTTAGATCAATACTTTTATTAATAAGAAAGGGTTAGATCAACATTTTAGTAAAAAAAATTCAGGGTTAAATTTGCACGTATGTAAAAATGATAGGGTTATATCAGCACTATCATAAAAAATTGAGGAAAATTTACTCCTTATAAATATGTCTTCATTACAACTTCATAATTTAATGTATCATAAATATACTTATAATTTGTATGCGTTCGATAGGAAATAAGAAACTTTGGTAAATAGTTTTCGAAAGAAATTCATAAAATTCGGTAAATAATTTCCTTACAAAATGCGATAACTTTGTAATTAGAAATCGACACATATTGCTACTCGAATACTGCTACGGACAGAGTCAACTTTTCATTATGGAGAGCGAATTTGTTTACTCCCTCCGTGTAAATTAAATTGGCATATTTTGACTTTTGAAAGTCAAACTAAGTCAAATTCAATCATTAAATTATGGTATCTTATATGCAAGACTATTATCATGTCAACTGTTGTTGGATTCATCATCACATATATTTTTAAATTATTATTTTTTACACACGTGAATAAAGATACTAAAGTAGTTGAAAATTAATTCAGTTAACTTCCAAAAGTCCAAATGTGATAATTTATCTGGGATATAAGGAGTATTGAAAATTAATTAGTATTTAACATAAAAATTGTATATATATACAGTATATCATACATTAGATTATGAAGTTGTACTTTATCAATGATTAATGAAATATACCTTATTTTCAATAAATAAATAAATTGTGAAGTTGTAGTGAAGACATATTTATAAGGAGTTGCATCTTCTCAAAAAGATTTTTTTTTATGATAGTGTTAATCTGACCCTATCTTTTTTAGAAATGTGCTAATTTAACCTTGTATTTGTTACTAAAATACTGATCTAACCTCGTCTCATTAGTAACAGTACTGATCTAACCCCGCCATCATTAGCGGCGGCGGTCCGACGTTGACCACCGTTGATTGACGTTGACCATCGTTGACTGGCGTTGACCGACGCAAAAGCCTAGGGGTATAATGGTCAATAATTTTTTATTTTAAACCCATGGATATTTTTGTCTTTTATGTTAGGTGAACGCCTGAATCCCTTGTCAATACCAGAATAGTGAAATTTGTATATATCTACACATTTCTCTAAAACATATGGCTAGATTTGCACTTTAAAATTTTACATGGTTATTTCTGCAATTTCACAATTTAATAGGGTTATTTTTGCACTTTTCCCTAATTTTTTTGTAAGTGCCATTTAAATAGTGGGTTTGAGGAAAAAATTATGTGGCAGTTTTATATGTAGGGAGGTGAGGGTCAAATAAAAATTAACAAATGTCAAATTCAACTTGAAATTAAAAGAGAAAAATAAGAATGAATTTCATTAAAATATGAATTTGACGCATCTCAACTTTTCATTTAACCCTCACCTCCCACATATAAATCCCTCGCATAAAAAAATTCTCTGGTTTATCTAACAACTTGAAATTATCGAGTTTTTATGTTTGTCTCATTGTGTGTTGTGCGATATTTAGATGTGGGATTTCAGAAGGAGTACTCCTTCCGTCCCATTTTAAACTGCACAATTTGACTTTTAGTAGTTGAATAAAAAAATGTTTGATCCTTAATATCTTTTATTAAGGATAATTAAAACTTGTAAGAAGTTGATATTATGAAAATATATGTTATAACTTATGACAAATCTAACAATGTATCACTCAATAATATTTATACTTATACACTTATTCAATTTTGAGGTCAAAGTTAAGAAATTTAGACTAAATGAATAGTTAAATAATAGCTTGAATTAGGACAGAGAGTATATTATTTTAGAAGGAGTGGAATTTCAATAATAATATCACATTTATTTAATTCCACATTTCATCACACAAACAATTTCATTTCAATTTTATATGATGTGTTATTCAACCCTTTAATTTCCAAATTGTTACTAACTTTTTTAATTATGCGGGTTCTATAAATATATTTTAAGATTTTAACTATTTCTATTATTGTGTTACCCAATTAAAGTTTTCATAAATAGACATCTTATTAGTTTATATGAAAATATACTCGTCAACTTTTTTAAAAAATATTTAAAAATGTGTTTAATTGAACAAAAAAATCAATATACAAAAAAATCTCTTGTTAGACACATTAACGATTAGACCAATCATAAAAAATATCGTTTCAAATTATAATTATTTATATACTACTAGTACATTTTAAAAGTCCTTTAAAGTTATAGAAACTTCGTAGCAATAAATAAAAATAAACATCAAAGTACAATGTTAGTTATGTTAATTATAAAATGACCCCGTTTAACTATTAATCGGTTTAAAATAAAAAAATTGTACAAAGAATAAAGTTTTTTCATAAACTTGATAAATAAGACTTTTCTTTAAAAATAAATTGATTTTTTTAAAAAATAATAATTTATTTATATGAAATTATTTAATACACTCAAACTATAGGAAAAGTCTTGGGAAAGACGGTCTTTCCATAGGCTTATGGAAAATGGGGTTTAATTAGAATAATAAAAGGTAAAAGGTCTTTGTTGCAATATTAAAGTTTTATTATGCAACGTGTAGTAGTTATAATTTTTATAACCCGGTTCATGCAACCCGAAAGTTTTATCTTCATTTCTTCTAATTTACATTTTAAACCTTGATCTTTCCATGACTTATGGAAAGATCGTCTTTTAAGAGACGGACTCCAAACTATATTCTACCCATATCATGACTAAAATTAAATTATAATTCAGGGCATCAAACATACGACGTCGTCAGGGTGCTTTCTTGTCCACATGTGAGAAGGAAACGTTCTGAGGTTGACACCGGTATAATTCAAGAAACAAAAAAAAAACAAGGGAGCGTTCGTATTTCTGCAGCCATTCTCGTGCGGTCTTGTAATCCGGAACCAGGTACATGTTCCCAGCCAATTTTCCTTCTTTTGGGTACCATTTCTTGATTTTGTTGTTTGGTTTAATCCGTTGTTTAGAAGACCACAAATTATTGCTGGAATACAAATTGCAGTCTTTCGGCTTTGATTATATGTGTATCATTGTTTTAGTAAACTATTTAGCAAAACTGTTTTTGTTCGGCTATATGGCCTGTTGTTTACTCATACATCTTCCTGAGCATTATATGACAAAGAATGAGACAAGGGAGCTGTCTAAGCTAGTTAGTATAATCTAATTGGACGGTTTCATAACTTTGTATGCCATATGATTTGGTTATAGGAGCTGTCTTAGCTGTAGATCAGTGATTATGTCGGGGATGGTGCTTCCGAGTGGGAGCATTGTCCTTCCGATGATGAGAATCCGGCTGAATAGGGGAATGGTTGGTTTTCATCCCTCTTGGATTGCAAGAAGAATGGAAATGAGGAGAAGCAGTGGTAGTTTTAGTTGTTTAGCTATCGCACAGTGTTCTCCAGCCAGCATTCAAATCGTTGACATCGTACAGAACAAGGTTAAGTTACATTCCGTGTTGTACTTTCTTCCAAAGTTACATAGTTTCATGGTTTTGGTTTAATGAATCTTCTCCATCTGTAATTAAGGTAGGTTTTGATAGCAGCAGCTGTGTCAGCAGCAGTTGGGCAGTTTTGCAAGCCTTTTGCCTCAATGATTCTCTATGGCCGACGCAACCTGGACATTAGAGATGTCTTTGGGTCTGGAGGATTCCCTTCTACGCATTCCTCTGTAATTGCACTGACCCTTGCATCGGTTCACACTGTTACATTTACATCTGAGATCGATGCACTACATTCTATCTGTTACTAATACGTATTTCTTTTCCCACATTCATTCACATTTACAGGCAGTTGTTGCCACTGCAACCACACTTGGTCTTGAAAGGTGGCTACTTGTGTAATCTTTTATTTTTCTGTTTTCCTTTTGTTCTTTGTCGTAGAAGGATTCGTGTTTAGGTGCATCAGCTGTTTTTCGTTATATTATTGTGTGTTTTGTTTCATTATTTTCCTCTCCTTTTCAGGGGTTTCTCGGACTCAATGTTTGGCTTAGCAGTTGTTTACGCTTGCCTCATCATGTATGATGCACAGGTTGGTTCCACTTCTTTCTCCTTTATCAATTCGACCAAAGGCATATGCCAGTGAGGTCTTCCTACCCCTTAGTTTAGTGACGATCATCTTGATGTTGGAGTTTATGCTGCACATTTATAAAAACCATGTTGTGTTACTGCTTTAAAGATTGAGCTTGAAATGATGCCGTTGGCTCCAATGGCACTCCCTATGTTCAAAGTTACTGCTCTTTCATTTAGACTCGACAACGTTATTATTACACATATTGTGATTGAAGTTAGGCTAGGTACATGTACCCAGCCTGTAGTGCTGGTATGAGGGCATCTTTAAATCTTTATGGATTATTTTGAGTGGTAAACTAGTAGCGTAAGCCTGAATGGCTTTTCCATTCTAGTTGTGTTGGTTAACCATCAGTTCTGGTTGGGGAAGGTTTCATCTCAACTTTTGTGAACTTATTGACTCTGTTTCTAACTTAGCCAGGTGAGCTAACCTCTTAGTTTCAGAATCCTTCCTTTTAGTCGTCCTAATCCTACCATCGGTGGGTATTTTAGAGCAGAACTGCCATTCAAGCGTTCGTCATCCTAACTATGCACGGAAAAGGAAAATTAAGCAAGAGATGTCTTTGATTCCTGTGGTCAGAGGGATAGATTGAGTCTAGTGCCAACTTTCATGTCTCTTCTTTATGAATCATTAATTGGTATAGTTAGGTGTAGAAGTTACCCACCACCTGCTAGAGCCTTTGATCTTCGGAAACTAAAATGCAAGTCCTTCCTATGGTCGTGTACTATTTTTCTAGAAGTTCAATTTGTATCTGTAGGTTCTGCACAGGAAGAAACCGCGAAGTCTCTTATGTTTTTATTTTCTTGGTGTTTAGGGTGTTAGAAGGGAAGTTGGAAGTCATGCAAAAGTAATAAACAAGGTCATGTTCAGAAACAAACTAGACCGGGATGCGTTGGGTAGTGATGATGATGGTGCAAGTAAGGAATCTGTTTCTGGGGAAGTATGTTCAAGTTTTGAAACCAAAGGATTGCAGAATTTCGGGTCAGAAGTTGGAAGAAATGCTTCGTTGTTGCTGGAATCTGATGCCCGTACCCGAAGTGTGCCGCTTGATAGGAGAGGGATCCATGCTCCGATGAAAGAATCTGTTGGCCATACAGAGATCGAAGTGGCAGCAGGTGCCCTCTTGGGTTTCCTAGTCAGTCTAGCTGTCTGTACAATATGATCATATTTTTCTGAAGCATCCTATATTTCTTCTCCATAGAGTTACTGGGGTACTGGCAGTCAAATTTACAAGTTCCCATGTCATTTTACTTCAATACATGTAGCAGTAACTAGTAACCATTCATTCCATGAACTCTTGCTCATATAACATTATACACCTTCCGTCTCTCTGTTTCTGTCTTATCACAAAAAAAATGTCATTTTTCTGAAGTCATTAAAATAGTATAGAAATAGTTTGTGAACAAATTTATTTATTTTTACATTCAAAATTTTGCCAAAAATGGAAGTAAGACAATAATATAAGACACCAAATAAGGCAGGTAGAACACAAATAGGAACGGAACGAAGGGAGTACATTACTTTGTTAAAGCTTTTAGGTTACAATCCGCATAATGACCAGTCGTGAAGGAATGTGATTTAATGACCCATACTGCATCAAACATGGCGCTCCAAATATTTGGTACTCATCAAACGTACAAAATGATGGAAAATGAATTATGCCAACAGGACTCCACAATTAATGGTACCGCATTTGTAACTTGTAATTGAAGTTCATTATCTTGGCACATTATATACTCATATTTGTATTTTATACTCCAGATAAAATCAATTGAAAAATCAGTGCCACCACCAGCAATATAAATGGAAATGGTTCTTTGGCAACATCTGGTGTTGCTAATGATGTAGCCAAGTCCCCTTACCTACTTCAGCCAGAAGAACAACAGTAACTATTAACTAAATTCACAAGCTAAGTATGCATTTGCACTTTCCAATATAAACACCTCCGTGGCTATATCCTCATCTACACCTTTCTGCAGAAAAAGAGAATCAAATTCAGGTGACACGATACTGCTGCTGCATACTTCATGAGCAGTGAACAGACTCAACTCTATAGTTCCCAGAAATGGAAATGTGACACGCCGAGAGGAAATTTAGCACAAATCTTGTATGTTATGAAGAACAAACAGTATAGGACATTCATACAAGAAGCTCAAGAAATCTAACCCCGATGTGAGAAGCCTAATAAGTCCTCAGAAGACACCAACAGTTAGCCGAAATTCCAGTCATTCCCCTACATAACTGGCATGCTATTACAGTAATCTCAAGTCTCCAGGACACAGAAATAAATAGAATTTTGTACTCATCTATAAAAATCTCCTGGAACTTTTCCTTTCATAGAAAATACAACTCAGAAGTGAATTACGTGCTAAAGCGTAACCTACCTGGAGTAAAGATCTGATGAAGGGATATGTCCAATTCATTAAGCACAATCATTAACATGCATGTACAACATTACTCATGTCTCATCCGAATTATTTTGTGCCTGCTAGCAGTTGACGACTACATATTGTGACTCCATTTAATGAACTTTCAGTCAAAATTTGTTAATCAATGACTACAGGACGGGTTTTTTTTTTTTTAAACGATGTTTGATGCAAGTATACTTCCAGCAGCAAACAAATGGGAGTTTACTCAAATTAGCATATCAAACTTGATGACGCAACTCACCTAAATTCTGAGTAATTTAGGAGAAGCTCAGGAAATTCCATAACGGGTCCTCAGAGCATTGATGGATTTCTCAAAGGACTGAGAAATTTCAGGAATGGTTGTTT
>JAULKM010000009.1:11090358-11105416 GCA_032355605.1 Rubia tinctorum
TTTACAACGTTTTGTTGATGGGGATGATGAGTTCCGAAATAGTAGACTAAAGCTTATTCCCTCAGTACCAAAGGTATGTATCATTGCTGTCTCTTTCTTCCCATATATTGAGCTACTAAGTTTTTCTAATGGCTTTGTTGTGTACAGTTTGTATTTTAATGTATGCAGTCATAAAGTACTGTATGAAGTCATGTGAGAAGTCAGAAGTCTGTATGAAAACAGAATGTTTAGAATAAGTATCGTTATAAACTTAAAATTTTCTTCCCCTAGAAGCTTGAAAGTGATGCGCTGTTTTTATTAGAGTCTTGTTTGACAACATTTTTTTCACTGTAAAGGAGTTATGTTCTTATAATAGTATCAGCTTGCATATACCTGTTGATATGATAGTTTTTTATCCAAAATGCATAGATTTTGAGGTTATATTAGTGAAACATGTAATAACAAGTTAATGACTTTTATCTAAAATCCATAAAATGTAAATCATCGCAATTAGATTTTGAGACAAGGGATGTATATATCTTTGATTTTATTATACTGTCTTGTTCTCGTTAATAAAAAGCATTCTTTCACCATGCAGGGCTCATGGATTGTGCGTCAAAGTGTGGGAAGCACCCCTTGTTTGCTTGGAAAAGCTGTAGATTGTAACTACTACCGAGGCAGTACCTATTTGGAGGCAAGGATCCATCTACCTTTTATCTTGTCATAGATATATAATGACATAAAAGCACCATTGTGCACAATTATGTTTTGTTGAATATGTCTCAAGGACGGGGATAATTTCATGATATTGCTACTTGCCACATGTGCAGATTGACATTGATATCGGTTCATCTGCTGTTGCAAATGGAGTTCTGGGGCTTGTGATTGGAGTCATAACATCATTAGTCGTCGACATGGCATTTCTTGTACAGGTATGCTTACTTAAGATCCCAAAATTTTATGATTGTTGATCAATTGTAGCTGTCATGGGTCAAGTTTATTGTAGGGAAATACTCCGGACGAGTTGCCAGAGCGGCTTATAGGAGCTGTCCGTGTTTCACATATTGAATTGTCTTCAGCGATCGTACCAAAGCTTGATGATCAATCAGATTCATCTACATACTAAGATTCCCTGGCTAGTATACACAAATAATTCTTTATACCAATATCTTTGGCAACTCTCATAGCTCTCTACATTTTGTGGCTAGTTTAAGAGTTCTTTACGTCAATATTTTCAATACTCCTGCTGCTCCGCTTTGTGTACATCAACCTCACACTTCTCTTACAAGAGCTGTATATTCATGTGATCACTGCATCCCGTTTTCTCTCCGATAGCAATTGGTACTACATTTGCATGGAAATACATTAATATCAAATACAAGCACGCATATGTTGTGGCTCTGGTCACGAGTTTAAAAAAAACTGCATGATTATTTTGCTTTCTGAAGATGATACTCAAGGCTGTGTTAATGTTGTAGCCTTAATAAATGTCTTCAAAGCAGCATCAGAACTGGATGGGAAACCATTCAAGAATGTGGGGCTCAGCTCTTCTGCTCTCTTAGACACCTCTCTGTCATCCAGCAAAAAGTCAATTCCTCCCACAATACTCTCCTCCTCAACCGTTTCTGCAGGATCTTGCTCTGTCAATATCGTACGTCCTACTCTCCTGTGCTTGGCCACCAATTTGGCATTATGAAATTGGTCACCTCTAATTGGCCATGCCAAGATAGGTACCCCCTTGCCAATGGATTCCACAGTTGAATTCCATCCACAGTGGGACAAAAACCCTCCAACTGAAGGATGGCCGAGTACAAGCAGCTGTGGTGCCCATCCTTTCATGATCAATCCCCTGTCTCCAACCTGTTCTCTCAATCCATGAGGGTAGTAGCCTTCCTCTTTGGTTTCCGAACCTCCCGGTGAAGGACCGGATTTCCCTGCATTCGGCTGTATCGACCATACGAATGGCCGGGTTGACTCTCCCAATGCATCAGCTAGTTCTCTGCATTCCTCCAAACTCGGCCCTACTTCACTGCCGAATGAGATGTAGATAACTGATTGTCGGGTCTGTCTATCCAACCATCGGATCACTTGTTCTTCTGTGTAATTCGATTCCCGGTTTGATCGAACTTGGCCGTCATGTAAGATTGAACCTCCTGTTGTCCTTGTCCAGTACTTTTCAGGTAAGAGAGGTCCTACTCCATATACTGGTTTACCAATTTTGTCAGCGATGTTGTTAAGAAACGGGAGTTCTAGACTGTCAGAAGTGTTGACCAACAAAGATGTCGATCTCTTCGCCTCATCCAACCATTTCGGTCCATCAAGTTTCTTCCCCCCCTGGCAGTCCATCTGGTCCGTCCATGGGACGCTTGTTTTGCCACCAACGATCTCGTCTTTGGAGTTCTGAATGACTCAGATCCATCGACTCAAGGTATTTGTGACTATTTCCTTGTGTGTCAGTGTGATCCTTCCAACTTGAATTCTGCATTGCAGCAGAAGTGGCCCCTGATGTGAAGAAAGAGAGTCTGGATACCAAACTTGCCACACACTTCTTTGCTCCACCCCATCATCACATCAACCACTGCACATACGGGTCGAGTCTGGGTCGGATCTTCAGTTCTTTTACAAAGGAAAGCCGCTAGTCCACTTCCAATTCTCTCTTGATTCATGCGAAACGGCCTAAAGTGCCCGTCCGATGGTGGCGGAGGCGGCGGTGAGGTGGGAGAATTGGGAATTTCAATTACTCCGATTAAGGCGGTATCCCGAAAGGAGGAGGATAGATGAGAAGGGATGCTGAGGGTGGCCTTATAGTTAAGAGATGAGAAGTGTTTGCATAACTCCATGCACGGGAAGAGATGTCCTTGGCCAAAACCTGGCAAAACAAAAATCTCACCAAAGCCTTCCATGTCTTTCTTTCCTTGCTTTCGTTGCCTTGAGAGTGAAGGGGTATTTACAAGGAGAAAATAGGGACACTAAACCGTGGAGCTGAAGCAAAAGTTTAATTAAGATGAACTTTCTCACACGGTACTAAACAACATGTTAGCGTGAGGTCCAAGTTGACTGGAGAGTGACATGAAAATGGTCGAATTCAATTTCATTCTGACAATCTGGCGTGGCTCAGTGCTCTGAAGAAATGATTAAGGTAGTTTTGTAGTGCCTGGAAGATAGCAGCACGCGGAGTTGGGAAGCGGGGTAGACATGACTTTTCACGAAGGTAGGATAAATTTGTGGCGGGGGTTGAAAAAAGTTTTCCTAACATTTTCCTATATTAGAGGAAGCTGATAATTTTTTCCCAATTTTATACCCTAAATATTCCCCGTAATTTGCGACTCGGCGGGGGCTAAACCCCCTCCAGCCCCCATGTGGCTCCGCCACTGAATGGTACCACCATAACCTCTCCCTAGGCTTCTTCCATGCTCATCTGTTGCAGATATTGTTGGTGCCTCCAGTCAGGGGCGGAACCGGATGGGGGGACGGGGGTGGCGGATTTAGAAAATAAATTCAGTAGGGGTACACTAATAATAGTTAATAGTATATTAGAAAATAAAATAAAAATAAAATATATTAAATGAAACTTAAATCTCAGTATAAATAATACTCCCTCCGTCCCACCAGTTTTGACCTAATTTTTGGTCAAATTTCTCAAATCTTGTTTGACCATAAATTTCAATTACTATATGGACGCTAATATCATCATGTGAGATATTGTTAGACTCCTATGTTTACGTAGTTTCAAAATATCAAATTTTAATGTACCATTAATATCTGTAATTAAATTTATTGATGGTCAAACATGATGTGAGAAAGTTGATAAAAAAATAGACCGAAATGGATGGGACGGAGGGAGTAGTAGTCACTTTAATCAATAATGAAGCGTATCATTAATTCCATTCCATACTTATCAAATGTTTTGACTAACATCAACACATTTCCCTAAACCGTTTTCAATCTTTTTATTTTTGTTTTTATTTTTCACATTGTTGATCTTTGTAGTATCAAAAGTAAGAGTGTTAATATTAGATAAAAAGAGAAATTGCAAATAATTTTAGCAAAATTCGATTCAAATATTAATATTGAATAAAAAATTGTATAAGAACATTCATAACACATAGCACTTCAGAAGTGCTCTTTTTAAATGTCATGTAATCAATTTAAAGAATTGTTAATGGGCAACTTTCATCAATAGACAATAGCACAATCCACTAATTTTAACAGTTTTATGTTAGTTAATCAATTTAATTTAAAAATATACTCACTTTAACCAAGAAATTGGTCCTCATTAAAAACAACTTAACAATAGTTAATTTAATAAAAATAGATAATTTTAAAAATATCACTGTGGATGAAGGATCTATTTTTTTAAAAAAATTACAGACGAGCAACAAAATTATAATATACTATAAAAATTCTACTTTAGAACTAAATCAGGAAACACCAATATTGAATCTATCGAATATTGAACTAAATCATCCATTTGAATAGTTATGGGCGCCCTAATGAAAACACTCAAACATTGTACCATCGACGAATCACCACCACCAAAGGTGGAACCACCGCAATCTCATCATCGTTGATCGCGTAAAGGTTGGGAAACCACAAGGGTACCACCAACACTATCCCTTTGGGCAATCTTTATCTAGCAATTGTTCTAATATTCACATTACTTGACTGGACTTGATAGATGTATGTTTTGAACCCTGAACCTTTCCATTGTAGAAAGTGTGGACCACCAATGAACCAAAACTCAATTTACATGTAGGGTCTACTTACCATTTAAACAAGACTCAATTCATCTATTTATTGTTAAGCCTAGGTTCATTGTTAACTCCATCCAATCAGTCATATTTATACACAGTTATTATTTCATATACTAGAGAATTTTTTAATTTTGAATTGTCATTAATTATTTTCAACATATATTATGGTGGTATATTTGACAGCCCCTGTCCATTTATAAAATAAAAACATTATCATAACTTCATATTTATAATGACATCATTGTTTCAGAATGCTCCATTAATTCATTTTCATTTCCGTAGTTAAAGGACATTTAAATCAATTCTTTCTTTATTAGTAATTTAAATTTTTATGAGAATTGCCATAATATTTCCTTGTGACTTAACCATCGTTTAATAACTTACCTGGAACATTGAAAAATAATGAATTCAATACTTATGAAATACATCTTGATAACCAAAAATAAGTACTGTCAACCTTTTAAGTACGCATAAATACATATGAAAAAGAATAAGAACGAAGTGTTTATATAACCCTCAATTCTTTGTTATGTGCAAATAAAACCCCGAATTTTTTAAAAGTGCAGTTGTACCCAAAGTCATCGAAGTGAGCAGTTGTACCCAAATAAATTAGGAGGAAAAAATGGGTATTTGGGTATAAGTTTACATATTTTGGCCGTCCATGGGTATACTTGCACTTTTGAAAATCGGTCATGGACATATAAACACTTTTTAAAAAAAATTAAGGGTTATATTTGCACTTTTCAAAGAACGGAGTGTCATCTTAGCATTTTCCTCAAAGAATAATTATGTCATAACTCCCAATGCGATTATTTGATAGTTAAAAAGAATGTCTACGTAATCAATTTTTCTGTTCCATATTCCAGAAAAGTTTTTCTGTTTTCACTAGCAGTCGTGGATGCGAATACACCAGTAGTTGATGTATGGGATTGGGAGTTGCGTAAAGAAGCGGTGGTCTACGGTCAAAAGCGTGGTATTTTACATGTTTTTAGTTACGACGGCTTCAGTCCCCGTCCATGAGTATTTATATAACTGGGTGCGCTTTCTTTGAATTCAGAAGCGAGGCAACCTCAGGCGCGCTTTCGAGGCCGTTTCAACTAGTTTCCCATTGATACACTATCATAAAAGTCAACCGTATCCAACTTAACTACTTCCTATGTATCAACTTAAACTCACTTGTACTAATCATTTAATCAAAATTAAATAATTTAAATTATAAAATTCTATTCATATAAGTAACGATATTATCATGTGACATTTAGTTAGATTCATTTTAATGTGTATTTTCAAAATATTAATTTTTTATAATTTTAATTGCACATAGTTAAATGATATTAATGGTCAAGTATTTTTCCAGTTAAATTTTCAAAAGTCAAAGTGTGCAGTTTAAGATGGAACAGAGGAGTAAAATTTTCTTTCCATCTCTAGAAAAGGCTTTACGTGGACAAATCATATTTTTCAAAAGCATATCTTCTAATTAATAATAACATCAGGTTCTTTTTTACCCATGTGCATTTAAATAAATTGAAAATTAATTGCGATGAAGAAAAATAATACCCTTTGTCTCATTTCATCATCTAGTTTTTTTTCTTTTTCAAATCAATTATTCAAAAATATTAGGAAAAACACCCAACCACGATTATAAAAGTCGAATTGACATCCAATCTAACTAGTTAATAGAGATATAATTGATTCAAAATCAAGATAAGTGAGAGAGTCAAAACTCAATGGTTGTGGGCTTTCATTATGGGGTATAAATAAGGGTACATGAAGAGTATAATACAATGAATAGAATTCTAAGAATAAGTATAGACTATTACAGAGGCCTATGAATACACACAAACTATATATAAAATGAACATAGGCAATAATCTATTCTTTACCCTCCCCAAGCTAAGCGTAGGATTTGAGGATACGCAAAGCTTGGATCAAAACTGCACAAACAAAGGGCGAGGTAAGCTCTTAGTAAAGATGCAAGCAACCTGAAGCGAAGAAGGAACATGGGCAACACGCAACTTGTTGGAGGCCACAAGTTCACGAAAAAAATGGTAGTGGATGTCAATATTCTTCTTCCGCTTGTGTGCAATCGGATTTTTGGAAAGAAAGATGGCACTGTTGTTGTCTCACAATAGAAGCGAAGACGATGCAGAAGTGACACGAAGATCCCTCAAAATGTGACATGTCCACACCAACTCGGCAGAGGTATTGGCGATAGCACGATACTCTGACTCACAACTGGAGCGAGAGACAATAGGTTGCTTCTTAGCAGACTAAAAAACAAGATTGCCGCCATGAAAAATAGCATAGTCATAAGTGGAGCGGCGCGTTGCAAGGCAACAGGCCCAATCAGAATTCGAGTAACCTAAAATAGGAAGGGAACCAGAGGATGGCGAGAAAGAAAGACCAAAATGAAGAGTGCCCCGAATATAATGAAGAATCTTGGTAATTGCCTGGAAATGATCATCACGCGGACTCTGCAAAAACTAGCTTACCGTTCTAACAACATAAGAGATATCTGGTCGTGTAATGGTGAGGTACTGAAGTGCTCCAACGAGTTACCTGTATAAAGTGGGATTCGAGAACTCGAGAATAGATGTGTTGTGTAGCTGGCTACCCTGAACAAATGGAGTAGAGACAGGAGTAGTATTTGTCATACCAGCCTGCTGAAGAATGTCAATGGCAAACATGGTTTGCCCAAAGAAAAGGCCAGTATTAGACCGAGAAATTTCTAAACCGATAAAGTAGTGCAAAGTATCAAGATCCATGATGGAGAACTCTTGATGAGCCCGAGGGATAAATCGGCCGATGAGAGAAGAATCATTGCCAGTCAAAATAATGTCATCGACATAGACAGACAAATATAGCATCCGAGAACCTCAAGAATAAATGAAAAGAGAGGTATCTGCTAGGCTGCATGTATAACCTAACTGGAGTAGAAAAGTTCTAAAGCGCTGAAACCAAGCACGAGGCGCCTACTTGAGACCATAAATGGCCTTTCGAAGGCGGAAAACATGAGAGGGTCGAAGCGGATCTGTATAACCTGCATGTTGTTCCATATAGAAGCATCTAGGACACCATTTAAAAAGACACTCTTAATGTCAAGCTGATGAAGCGGCCAATTGCACAAAGTCGTAAAAGAGAGAAAAATATGCACGGTTGCAGCTTTAATCACGGGGCAGAAAGTGTGAGTGAAGTCAAAACCTTGTATATGAGAATATCTCTGAGAAACAAGATGTGCCTTATGATGATGGATACTGCCATCAGGTTGATACTTGAGGCGATACACCCATTTTGAGCCAACAACGTTAACACCATAAGGGTGAGGAACGAGATCCCATGTATGATGGTTACAAAGAGCCCGCATCTCCATATCCATAGTAGCAACCCATTTAGAATCCTTAAGGGTTGAGCGGTAACTCTTAGGCTCAGTCTTTGAAATAAGCGTTGCGAGAGAACCGCGAACCTCAAAACTAGGGTATTGTTCTGGCTGAAAAATGCCATTATGAGAATGCGCCATCATATAATAATTCGGAAGAGGAGGAGATGGTGATGGTGGTGATGGTGATGGTAAATGCGATGACGGGGGAGAAGAGGCATGGGAACCCTGGGGAGAAGGAGATAGTGAATGCGAGAGCTCAAGAGTAGGTTGATCCACATATGAGGGACACAGATCACATGGAAAATGTGGTGATGCCGAGATAGGAGAGGAGACATGATCAACATTAGTGGCATTGGAAATCGGAGAAAATGTCGATGCAGAAGAGGGCTCAATGAAAGAAGAAATTTCCAAATGAGAGGGTGAGCGACTATCCCGTGAAGATGAAGTGTAAGGAAATAATTCTCATCAAATTGAACATATCGAGATATATAGATGTGCTCAGAAGAAGGATCAAGACATTTGAACCCTTTGTGTTGAGCACTATAACCCATTTTATGAAAACACATGGAATGGAACGCGGCGTAAAGTTATTTGTGGAAATGTCACGTCAACATGGATATACATGGAAACCATATGGATGGAAAAGAGAATAGTTAGGGACAATGCCATAAACTATATCGAACGAACATTTACCACCAAGAATCAAACTAGGTAAATGGTTTATAATATAGACCGGTGAGGAAGCATCCACCCAATAGTTTTTTGGAACAACCGGGTGATATAACATGGCCAACCCTGTTTATGTGATGTGAGGGTGTTTACGCTTAGCCTGACTATTCTAAGCAGGTGTATAAGGGCTTGGCATTTGATGATGAATGCCACAAGAGAAAAAATGATCACGGAGACGATGATCAGTAAGCTTTGTTCCTCCATCAGATTGGAAAACTTTAAGTTTAGTAGAAAACAGGGTCTCAACAAACTTCTGGAACATCACAAAGATGTCAAAGAAATCAAACTTGCGATGCAAGGGATAGAACCACGTAAAACGTGAAAAGTCATCAATGAAGATAAAATAGTAAGAATAACTAGCCACCCTGGAAACTGGTGCAGGCCCCACAAGTTACAATGAACTTTGTCCAACAAAGAAGCGGATCGATGATCACCAGTGAAAAGGGGCAAACGGTGGGTCTTAGCCATCATACATGAGGAGCAACTGACTGGGACAACTAAAATAGAGGTAACAAAATTGTAACCCTGCTTATTTAACAATTGACACATAACCGAGCTGAGAACGCCATTGCTCAAATGAGGCACATATTTTTACAAAAAAAATTCAGTAAAGAAACTGGAGTCACCACTCTCAAGATAATAAAGGCCAGATTTATGACGACCAGTATCAACGACTTTTCCGATGTGGTTATACCGAATGATAAATAAATCAGCATCAAATAAAACAGTAACAAGTAAATCTCGAGTGAGTTTACTTATGGAAACTAAACTCTTTATAAGTTGGGGAACCACGAGCACATCACATAACGAGATACCTGAAATATCACATTGAGCAATATGAGAAATTGATAGTGAAGCATCATTGCTTACAGAAACAATATTGGAACCATGGTAAGGAAATACCTTGTTAGGGGTTACGCCAGAATCAACTATCCATCGATCAAAAGAACGGCTACTAACCCCACATGAATAAGAAAAGGCCATAATGTTAGGCTGAAAATGGCAAAGGTTTGACTGCAGTTGTGCACGTGCAATGCACGGTCGATTCGTCCGGCGTGTGGGTAAAAAGCGCCAAAAGAAGACTCTGATGAGTTCAAGCGTGGCTTGAACACGCTCAACTGGCTTTAAAAAATTCACGCGCATGAAGATCAACTGTTTTCTCGATAATTCACGCTGGACAGTGACTATGCCGAAGAGCAGCTTGGTCAAAATTTGGGCATGTTGTACTGGAAAGATGTCGGGAAAGGAATGTTGAGTGCCTCCTAATAACTTGATCTACACAATGTTTCCACAAAAAAGGGATCATCCCACGCATAATACTTTGCATCACTTCTTAGCTTATCTTTTTGAGCTTTAGAAAAATGGGGAGGAAATTCACCGAAAATAAGGAAATTGACGATGTCGGCATACCACGGTTGGAGGTCCCCGATTGTGAACAATTTTTCCTCGGGGAACTTTTCTTGTATTTACTTCGTCATTGACACTTTTACCTCAACCTTTTGGCATGGATTCAATTGGCTCAAATGATCGGCTACGAGGTTCTCTGCGTCATTCCTATATCGTACCTCCAAATCAAACTCGCTCAAAAGCAAGATCAATTTAATCAATCTAGGCTTGGTCTCTTTCTTCATCATCAAGTGCAAAGCACTGCATAGTCGGTGTACACAATAACTTTGGTACGGAGAAAATAAGATCGAAATTTTCTAAGGAAAATACCACCGCTGGCAATTCTTTTTCCGTGGTGGAGTAGTTTCTTTTGGCCTTATTGAGAGTCATGGATACATAATAGATGGCGTGAGGTACTCTCCCCACCCTTTTTCCAAGCACCGCTCTGACGGTGTAATCACTCACATCACACATGATCTCGAAAGGAATGGAGCAATCAAGGGGTTCAATGATATGAGCCGAAACTAACCTTTCCTTCAATGAATTGAAGGCCCCTTTACAACCCCCGTACACCCAAAATTCCATCTCCTTTTGCAACAACTTTCATAAAGGAGATGCAATCTTTGAAAAATCTTTTATGAACCGGCGATAGAATCATGCATGAACAAGAAAAGAACGCATTTCACGCACATTAGTAGGATAAGGCAAAGTTTAATCGTGTCTATCTTTTCCTTGTCTACCTCAATACCCTTAGAGGAGAAAACTTGGTCTAAGAAATTTCCTTGTTCTACCATGAATTGACATTTCTCAAAATTTAACACAAGATTAGTATCCATGCAACGCTTAAGAACTTGTGCTAAATTTTCTAAAAAAAATTCAAAAGAATTACCATGAACGGTGAAGTCATTCATGAATACTTCAACAAAGTTTTCAAAATATTCCAATAAAATTGCTTACCATACACCTTTGGAAAGTGGCGGGGGCGTTACATAGCCCAAACGACATACACCGATAAGCAAATGTATCAATGGGGCATGTGAAGGTTGTTTTCTCTTGGTCCTCCTGGGCAATGGCCACTTGAAAATAACTCGAGTATCCATCTAAGAAGAAATAGAATGGATGACTTGCAAGCCTCTCAAGCGGCGTTGGGTTTGTCGCACATGCTTTTTATCATCTTCCAACAAAATTCAATGCATGCAAGTGGATGGACTTATACTCTTGATGTCAGCAATAGTCCATCCAATTGCTTCCTTATTTTCCCACAACACCACTATTAGTTTCTCCCTTTGCTTTTGGGTGAGCTTACTTGAAATGATGACCGATGGTGCCTTCATTTCCCTAAGAAATGCATACTTGAGGTCACTTGAAAAAGGTTTAAGCTCAATAACTGGGGCTTTCACAAGTGATAGGAGGAATTCTAGTTTCTCAGGCTTTTCTAAGGCTAGAGGAGGAGTGCTCAAAACCACCTCTTCGAGAATGCTCAAATTCTCAATGCTTTCCTTCAAGATAGTACTCATGGAATATACAAGGCATGCTTTTTCAACACCATTTTCCAAAAAAACTAACTAGGAACCATCACCATTCAATTCGAAAACATCTTGCACAACATTTTCCACAATATCTATTGCATGGCAAGAGTTTTCCTCAATAGGATATTTCATGGAATCATCTATGTTGAAGTCCACTTTAATCACATCAAACTCCATGGTGAGAGTACCATTATGCACATCAATTATAGTCCTTGAAATTTTTAAAAATGGCGTCCCCAACAAAATTGGAGAGACACGTTTATCATGCTCCATGTCAAGGACATAAAAATCCACGAGGAATACTAAGAAATCCACTTTAACCAACACATCCTCGATAATACCCTTAGGGTATGCACTAGAACGATCGGCTAATTAGATCACCACCCCAGTTTTGTGCAAAATGCCTAGATTGAGGCTTCATACAAAGAGTAAGGAATCACAATTATTGATGCACCTAAATCAAGCATGGATTTTTCAAAATGTATATTTTCTATTATGTTAAGGATTGTGATCATGACGGGATCGCTACACTTATGAGGCAACTCCTTTTGGTACAAAGCAGAGATATGTTCATTTTTCCCATTATTAAGCATATTCTTTGCTCTTTGTTTTCTATTCACAACACATAATTCCTTAAGAAATTTACCATAACTAGGAATTTGTTCAATAATATTTATCTCACATCTACGAAAGACTTAGTAGATGTCCATGTTGGTCTCCTTCCTTCATTTATCTTTCAAAACTTCCGGAAAAGGCAGTTCCAGCACATAGGAGAGAACTTCCGCCATCTTTTCCTTCTTGTGAGGAGAGGATGATGGCTCGGTATTGGAGGTCGAGTTTTCAATGATGATCTCTTCCTCAATATCCTTCTCCTTACTCACTTTCTCCTCGGCCAATTTCTCAGCCTCATCCTTCACTTCCTTCTCAAATACTTCAACCCATTTGGGCTCATTTTCAACAACTTCACCATGCTGGGAGTTGTCAACCTCCTTACCACTTCTCAAAGTGATAGCGCTTGCATTTTGTCAAGGGTTAGGCTCTGGTTGAGAGGGTAGTTTTTCCAAATCCCTTGACTTCATCCTTTTCAAGATTCGAGCCATTTGACTCACTTGAGTTTCTAATTTGTTATGCTTGATTCGGTCTTCTCTTGGAATTTATTGACCTTTTCCGCACACAAACTCAACTTTCCAATGTCTTGCATAACTTCATCCCTGGATATCCCCAAACTTTCACCTTGATCATGGGGTTTATCTTGAAGCTTTGGAATTGTTGTTGAGGAGGCCGATATTGTAGTTAAGGGGTGCGATAAGGTTGAGCATTTTGACCCCCTTGTGCATTTCCATATCGGAGATTCGGGTGATCTCGATTACCCGCATTGTAAGGCCGATTTTGGTAACCTTGACCGCCTTGATAACCTTGATTCCCTTGATACCCTTGATATCCTTGGTATCCCATGGCCCTTACCTCCTCAACATAATCAACTTGCAAACAAGGACAAGTATCTATTTCAAATGACTTCACATGTGGGACATTCCCGAACTTGGTCATCAAAGACTTCACCATAGAAGTGAAGGACACCACTTGATCCTCAAGCTTTCAGTTGTTGGCGGGAGAACTTATGTTGTTGGGATTTTGTGTTCTCAAATCGAACCTCGAACTAAAGGTCTTTGATTCTTGGGCTAACTCCTCATAGAGTTCCATAGCCGCTCTCGAAGTCTTGTTCCCATTACAACCACTACAAGATCCCCTCACTAGCCTTTGCTCCTTATCAAAACGACCATTATAGAAATAATAGACCAAATCTCCCTCTGAATAGCCGTGGTATGGAAAACTTGAAAGAAGCTTCTTGAACCTCTCCCAATAGTCATAGAAAAACTCTTCATTCCATTGAAGGATGTAGCTAATGTTCTTCTTCAAGGTGACAAACTTCGAGACCAGGAAGTACTTGGTAAGAAACTTCCTCCTCAACTCAATCCAAGAGGCTATGCTCCTGGATGGAAGGTAATAGAGCCAATCCCTTGCGGCATCTCTCAATGTAAACGAGAAAACCTTCAACTTGTAGAGCTCTTCATCTACTCCTCCGGGAATCATACCACACCAAACCATGTGAAAGTCGGAGAGATGTTTGTTGGGGTCCTCCCCAACTTACCAAGAAAGGAAGGTAGTAAGTGTATCAACCTGGATTTTAGCTCAAAGTGCCCATTCGGTCCAACTACCAGATATGTGATGCATATATGTTGTTGCTCAAGGTTGGGAGCCATAGTTTCAATGGAACTTGCCTCAACGGAACACCTCCCTGAAGGTGAGAGTGTTGAGGTTCTCCCCTCGAATGCTCATCTTCATGCTCCATGAAAGTAGAAGGCTCTGCAAAATGGTCACTAGGAGGGGTGTTATTCACACTTTCAAAAGAAAGCCTCCTAACCCTTTTCAAGTTCAATTTCTAACTTGGGGTCGTAGAGTAGGGGTTCTTGTGAAGAGCATCAAGTATAAACTATACAACAAGAACTTGAACAATACATCTCCAACCCAACCAAAAATCAAATAAAAGCAAACTAACATATATTCACACAATTAGCACATATTCACACATAACATGCCCAAATACTTAAAAATAAATGCCTCTTCCATGACATCGTCGCCAAAATTTGGGAATTCATCGTTGTACCTCTCAAAATTATAATTTATAAGTCCTGAAGTGCTTCCTAAATATAATTAAGTAGACAGTGGCAAATAGAAGTGGTCCACGAAGAAGAGTGATTTTCCTAAGGGTTCGTGTATATAAGGTGGATAATAGCCTATGCATAGATAGATAAAAGCAAATAAAGAGAGGGGGTGGTTGGGTTTCCTAAATTATCAAAGCAAAGATAAAACAATTAGCAATCAAAGGTAATTATACTAATCATACAACAAGCTACTAAAAGATGATAAAATCAACCATGACAGAGCCTTGGGGGCAGTTTATTCCCACTTCCAAACCTCTTATAGATCATAGAACCATTCACTCATTCCATCACATTCATTACCTATGGGGAATGCTATCACTTCTATTTTGAAGATCAACATTCATTTCTTCTTAATAGTCATTCACAAAGACGTTCAACGACCATTTGCAAACCTCATTGATAAGCACTTTAGACAAACAATGCCTAAAGGTATTTTATCAATGACATTATACATGAAGAACCATAGATTTAATAACAACTACAAGCATTCTACCAAATGCCCAGCCATTTAACCAAACAAAGCATTCATTTAGACTAAACCTAGAACAATCAACATTCAAGGTTTAACCTTTCATTGCT